>JAKRKW010000465.1:0-24831 GCA_023566125.1 Zingel zingel | reverse complement strand
TTTTGTGTTTTTTTGCATTTTTTTGTGGGTTTTTTTGCATTTTTTGTGGGTTTTTTTGCATTTTTTTGTGGGTTTTTTTTGCATTTTTTTGCATTTTTTTTGCATTTTTTGTGTGTTTTTTTGCATTTTTTTTGCATTTTTTTGCATTTTTTTTGCATTTTTTTTGCATTTTTTGTGTTTTTTTGCATTTTTTTTGCATTTTTTTTGTGTTTTTTTGCATTTTTTTGTGGGTTTTTTTGCATTTTTTGTGGGTTTTTTTGCATTTTTTTGTGGGTTTTTTTGCATTTTTTTTGCATTTTTTTTGCATTTTTGTGTGTTTTTTTGCATTTTTTTTGCATTTTTTGTGGGGTTTTTTGCATTTTTTGTGGGTTTTTTTGCATTTTTTGTGGGTTTTTTGCATTTTTTGTGGGTTTTTTTGCATTTTTTTTTGCATTTTTTTTTGCATTTTTTTTGCATTTTTTGTGGGGTTTTTTGCATTTTTTTTTGCATTTTTTTTTGCATTTTTTTTGCATTTTTTGTGGGGTTTTTTGCATTTTTTTGTGTTTTTTTTGCATTTTTTTGTGGGTTTTTTTGCATTTTTTTGTGGGTTTTTTGCATTTTTTGTGGGTTTTTTTGCATTTTTTTGCATTTTTTTTGCATTTTTTGTGGGGTTTTTTGCATTTTTTTGCATTTTTTGTGGGTTTTTTTGCATTTTTTTTGCATTTTTTTTGCATTTTTTGTGTGTTTTTTTGCATTTTTTGTGGGGTTTTTTGCATTTTTTGTGGGTTTTTTTTGCATTTTTTGTGGGTTTTTTTGCATTTTTTTTGCATTTTTTGTGGGGTTTTTTGCATTTTTTTTGCATTTTTTTTGCATTTTTTGTGGGGTTTTTTGCATTTTTTTGTGGGTTTTTTGCATTTTTTTTGCATTTTTTGTGTTTTTTTTTTGCATTTTTTGTGGGTTTTTTTGCATTTTTTTTGCATTTTTTTTGCATTTTTTGTGGGGTTTTTTGCATTTTTTTTGCATTTTTTTTGCATTTTTTTTGCATTTTTTTGCATTTTTTGTGGGTTTTTTTTGCATTTTTTTTGCATTTTTTTTGCATTTTTTTTGTGTTTTTTGCATTTTTTTTTGCATTTTTTGTGGTTTTTTTTTGCATTTTTTTTGTGTTTTTTTGCATTTTTTTGTGTTTTTTTGCATTTTTTTGTGTTTTTTGTGGGTTTTTTTACATTTTTTGTGGGGTTTTTTGCATTTTTTTTGCATTTTTTTTGCATTTTTTTTGCATTTTTTTTGCATTTTTTTTGCATTTTTTTTGCATTTTTTTTGCGTTTTTTTTTGCATTTTTTTTGCATTTTTTGTGGGTTTTTTTGCATTTTTTTTGCATTTTTTGTGGGGTTTTTTGCATTTTTTTTGCATTTTTTTTGCATTTTTTTGCATTTTTTTTGCATTTTTTGTGGGTTTTTTTGCATTTTTTTGCATTTTTTTTGCATTTTTTGTGGGGTTTTTTGCATTTTTTTTGCATTTTTTTTGCATTTTTTTTGCATTTTTTGTGGGTTTTTTTGCATTTTTTTTACATTTTTTGTGGGTTTTTTTGCATTTTTTTTGAATTTTTTTTGCATTTTTTTTGTGTTTTTTTGCATTTTTTTTTGCATTTTTTGCATTTTTTTTGCATTTTTTTTTGCATTTTTTTTGCATTTTTTTTGCATTTTTTTTGCATTTTTTTTGCATTTTTTGTGTTTTTTTGCATTTTTTTTGCATTTTTTTTGTGTTTTTTTTGCATTTTTTTGTGGGTTTTTTTGCATTTTTTGTGGGTTTTTTTGCATTTTTTTGTGGGTTTTTTTGCATTTTTTTTGCATTTTTTTTGCATTTTTTGTGTGTTTTTTTGCATTTTTTTTGCATTTTTTGTGGGGTTTTTTGCATTTTTTGTGGGTTTTTTTGCATTTTTTGTGGGTTTTTTTGCATTTTTTTTGCATTTTTTGTGGGGTTTTTTGCATTTTTTTTGCATTTTTTTTGCATTTTTTGTGGGGTTTTTTGCATTTTTTTGTGGGTTTTTTTGCATTTTTTTTTGCATTTTTTGTGTTTTTTTTGCATTTTTTGTGGGTTTTTTTGCATTTTTTTTGCATTTTTTTTGCATTTTTTTGCATTTTTTTGCATTTTTTGTGGGTTTTTTTGCATTTTTTTTGCATTTTTTTTGCATTTTTTGTGGGGTTTTTTGCATTTTTTTTGCATTTTTTTGTGTTTTTTTGCATTTTTTTTTGCATTTTTTGTGGGTTTTTTTGCATTTTTTTGTGGGTTTTTTTGCATTTTTTTTGCATTTTTTGTGTTTTTTTTTGCATTTTTTTTGCATTTTTTTTGCATTTTTTTTGTGTTTTTTTGCATTTTTTTTGCATTTTTTGTGTTTTTTTTTTGCATTTTTTTGTGTTTTTTTGCATTTTTTGTGTTTTTTGTGGGTTTTTTTTGCATTTTTTGTGGGTTTTTTTTGCATTTTTTTTGCATTTTTTTTGCATTTTTTTTGCATTTTTTTTGCATTTTTTGTGTTTTTTTTTGCATTTTTTTTGCATTTTTTTTGCATTTTTTGTGGGTTTTTTTGCATTTTTTTGTGTTTTTTTTTGCATTTTTTTGTGGGTTTTTTTGCATTTTTTTGTGTTTTTTTGCATTTTTTTGTGTTTTTTTGCAATTTTTTTTTGAATTTTTTTGTGGGTTTTTTTGCATTTTTTTTGCATTTTTTGTGGGTTTTTTTGCATTTTTTTGCATTTTTTGTGGGGTTTTTTGCATTTTTTTTGCATTTTTTTTGCATTTTTTGAATTTTTTGTGGTTTTTTTGCATTTTTTTGCATTTTTTTGCATTTTTTGTGGGGTTTTTTGCATTTTTTTTGCATTTTTTTTGCATTTTTTGTGGGTTTTTTTGCATTTTTTTTGCATTTTTTGTGGGTTTTTTTGCATTTTTTTTGAATTTTTTTTGCATTTTTTTTGTGTTTTTTTGCATTTTTTTTTGCATTTTTTGCATTTTTTTTGCATTTTTTTTGCATTTTTTTTGCATTTTTTTTGCATTTTTTGTGTTTTTTTGCATTTTTTTTGCATTTTTTTTGTGTTTTTTTGCATTTTTTTGTGGGTTTTTTTGCATTTTTTGTGGGTTTTTTTGCATTTTTTTGCATTTTTTGTGGGGTTTTTTGCATTTTTTTTGCATTTTTTTTGCATTTTTTGTGGGGTTTTTTGCATTTTTTTTGCATTTTTTTTGCATTTTTTTTGTGTTTTTTTGCATTTTTTTTTGCATTTTTTTGTGGGTTTTTTTGCATTTTTTTGTGTTTTTTTTTGCATTTTTTGTGTTTTTTTGCATTTTTTTTTGCATTTTTTGTGTTTTTTTTTTGCATTTTTTTGTGTTTTTTTTGCATTTTTTTTGTGTTTTTTGTGGGGTTTTTTGCATTTTTTGTGGTTTTTTTTGCATTTTTTTTGCATTTTTTTTGCATTTTTTTTGCATTTTTTTGTGGGTTTTTTTGCATTTTTTTGTGGGTTTTTTTGCATTTTTTTTGCATTTTTTTGTGTTTTTTTTGCATTTTTTGTGGGTTTTTTTGCATTTTTTTGTGGGTTTTTTGCATTTTTTGTGGGTTTTTTTGCATTTTTTTTGCATTTTTTTTGCATTTTTTGTGGGTTTTTTTTGCATTTTTTTGTGGGTTTTTTTGCATTTTTTTTGCATTTTTTTGCATTTTTTGTGGGTTTTTTTTGCATTTTTTTTTGCATTTTTTGTGGGTTTTTTTGCATTTTTTTTGCATTTTTTTTGCATTTTTTGTGGGGTTTTTTGCATTTTTTTTGCATTTTTTTTGCATTTTTTGTGGGGTTTTTTGCATTTTTTTTGCATTTTTTGTGTTGTTTTTTGCATTTTTTTTGCATTTTTTTTGCATTTTTTTTGTGTTTTTTTGCATTTTTTTTTGCATTTTTTGTGTTTTTTTTTTTGCATTTTTTTGTGTTTTTTTTGCATTTTTTGTGGAGTTTTTTGCATTTTTTTGTGTTTTTTTTTGCATTTTTTTGTGGGTTTTTTTGCATTTTTTTTGCATTTTTTTGTGTTTTTTTTGCATTTTTTGTGGAGTTTTTTTGCATTTTTTTGTGTTTTTTTTGCATTTTTTTGTGGGTTTTTTTGCATTTTTTTTGCATTTTTGTGTTTTTTTTTTGCATTTTTTTGTGTTTTTTTTGCATTTTTTGTGGAGTTTTTTGCATTTTTTTGTGTTTTTTTTGCATTTTTTTGTGGGTTTTTTTGCATTTTTTTGCATTTTTTTGTGTTTTTTTTGCATTTTTTGTGGGTTTTTTTGCATTTTTTTGTGGGTTTTTTTGCATTTTTTGTGGGTTTTTTTGCATTTTTTTTGCATTTTTTGTGGGGTTTTTTGCATTTTTTTTTGCATTTTTTTTGCATTTTTTTTGCATTTTTTGTGGGTTTTTTTGCATTTTTTTGTGTTTTTTTTGCATTTTTTTGTGGGTTTTTTTTTCATTTTTTTTTTCATTTTTTTGTGGTTTTTTTTGCATTTTTTTGTGGGGTTTTTTGCATTTTTTGTGGGTTTTTTTGCATTTTTTTTTGCATTTTTTTTGCATTTTTTGTGGGGTTTTTTGCATTTTTTTTGCATTTTTTTTGCATTTTTTGTGGGGTTTTTTGCATTTTTTTGTGTTTTTTTTGCATTTTTTTGTGGGTTTTTTTGCATTTTTTTTGCATTTTTTTGTGTTTTTTTGCATTTTTTTGTGGGTTTTTTTGCATTTTTTTGTGGGTTTTTTGCATTTTTTGTGGGTTTTTTTGCATTTTTTTTGCATTTTTTTGCATTTTTTGTGGGTTTTTTTTGCATTTTTTTTGCATTTTTTTTGCATTTTTTGTGGGTTTTTTTGCATTTTTTTTTGCATTTTTTGTGGGTTTTTTTTGCATTTTTTTTGCATTTTTTGTGGGGTTTTTTGCATTTTTTTTGCATTTTTTTGCATTTTTTGTGGGGTTTTTTGCATTTTTTTTGCATTTTTTGTGTTGTTTTTTGCATTTTTTTTGCATTTTTTTGCATTTTTTTTGTGTTTTTTTGCATTTTTTTTTGCATTTTTTGTGTTTTTTTTTTGCATTTTTTGGTGTTTTTTTTGCATTTTTTGTGGAGTTTTTTGCATTTTTTTGTGTTTTTTTTGCATTTTTTTGTGGGTTTTTTTGCATTTTTTTTTGCATTTTTTTGTGTTTTTTTTGCATTTTTTTGTGGGTTTTTTTTGCATTTTTTTGTGGGTTTTTTTGCATTTTTTGTGGGTTTTTTTGCATTTTTTTTGCATTTTTTTTGCATTTTTTGTGGGGTTTTTTGCATTTTTTTTGCATTTTTTTGCATTTTTTTTGCATTTTTTGTGGGTTTTTTTGCATTTTTTTGTGTTTTTTTTGCATTTTTTTGTGGGTTTTTTTTCATTTTTTTTTTCATTTTTTTGTGGTTTTTTTTGCATTTTTTTGTGGGGTTTTTTGCATTTTTTGTGGGTTTTTTTGCATTTTTTTGTGGGGTTTTTTGCATTTTTTGTGGGTTTTTTTGCATTTTTTTTTGCATTTTTTTTGCATTTTTTGTGGGTTTTTTGCATTTTTTTTGCATTTTTTTGCATTTTTTGTGGGTTTTTTTGCATTTTTTTTGCATTTTTTGTGTTTTTTTGCATTTTTTTTGCATTTTTTTTGCATTTTTTGTGGGTTTTTTTGCATTTTTTTGTGGGTTTTTTTGCATTTTTTTGTGTTTTTTTTGCATTTTTTTGTGGGTTTTTTTGCATTTTTTTTGCATTTTTTTGTGTTTTTTTTGCATTTTTTGGTGGGTTTTTTTTGCATTTTTTGTGGGTTTTTTTGCATTTTTTTGTGGGTTTTTTTGCATTTTTTTTTGCATTTTTTTGCATTTTTTGTGGGGTTTTTTGCATTTTTTTTGCATTTTTTTGCATTTTTTGTGGGTTTTTTTGCATTTTTTTGTGTTTTTTTTGCATTTTTTTGTGGGGTTTTTTGCATTTTTTGTGGTTTTTTTTGCATTTTTTTGTGGGGTTTTTTGCATTTTTTGTGGTTTTTTTTGCATTTTTTTGTGGGGTTTTTTGCATTTTTTGTGGGTTTTTTTGCATTTTTTTTGCATTTTTTTGGCATTTTTTGTGGGGTTTTTTGCATTTTTTTTGCATTTTTTTTGCATTTTTTTGCATTTTTTGTGGGTTTTTTTGCATTTTTTTTGCATTTTTTTTGCATTTTTTGTGTTTTTTTGCATTTTTTTTGCATTTTTTTTGCATTTTTTGTGGGTTTTTTTGCATTTTTTTGTGGGTTTTTTTGCATTTTTTGTGTTTTTTTTTTGCATTTTTTTTGCATTTTTTTTGCATTTTTTGTGGGGTTTTTTGCATTTTTTTTGCATTTTTTTTGCATTTTTTTTGCATTTTTTTGTGTTTTTTTGCATTTTTTTTTGCATTTTTTTTTGCATTTTTTGTGGGTTTTTTTGCATTTTTTTGTGGGTTTTTTTGCATTTTTTGTGGGTTTTTTTGCATTTTTTTTTGCATTTTTTGTGGGGTTTTTTGCATTTTTTTTGCATTTTTTTTGCATTTTTTTTGCATTTTTTGTGGGTTTTTTTTGCATTTTTTTGTGTTTTTTTTGCATTTTTTTGTGGGTTTTTTTTCATTTTTTTTTTCATTTTTTTGTGGTTTTTTTTGCATTTTTTTGTGGGGTTTTTTGCATTTTTTGTGGGTTTTTTTGCATTTTTTTTTTGCATTTTTAGTGGGGTTTTTTGCATTTTTTTTGCATTTTTTTTGCATTTTTCGTGGGGTTTTTTGCATTTTTTTGCATTTTTTGTGGGTTTTTTTGCATTTTTTTTGCATTTTTTTGTGTTTTTTTTGCATTTTTTTTTGCATTTTTTGTGGGTTTTTTTGCATTTTTTTGTGGGTTTTTTTGCATTTTTTGTGTTTTTTTTTTGCATTTTTTTTGCATTTTTTGTGTGTTTTTTTGCATTTTTTTTGCATTTTTTGTGGGGTTTTTTGCATTTTTTTTGCATTTTTTTTGCATTTTTTGTGGGGTTTTTTGCATTTTTTTGTGTTTTTTTTGCATTTTTTTGTGGGTTTTTTTGCATTTTTTTTGCATTTTTTTGTGTTTTTTTGCATTTTTTTGTGGGTTTTTTTGCATTTTTTGTGGTTTTTTGCATTTTTTGTGGGTTTTTTTGCATTTTTTTTGCATTTTTTTTGCATTTTTTTTGCATTTTTTGTGGGTTTTTTTGCATTTTTTTGTGTTTTTTTTGCATTTTTTTGTGGGGTTTTTTGCATTTTTTTGCATTTTTTTTTGCATTTTTTGTGGGTTTTTTTGCATTTTTTTTGCATTTTTTGTGGGGTTTTTTGCATTTTTTTTGCATTTTTTTTGCATTTTTTGTGGGGTTTTTTGCATTTTTTTGCATTTTTTGTGGGTTTTTTTGCATTTTTTTTGCATTTTTTTTGCATTTTTTTGTGTTTTTTTGCATTTTTTTTTTGCATTTTTTGTGGGTTTTTTTTGCATTTTTTTGTGGGTTTTTTTGCATTTTTTGTGTTTTTTTTTTTGCATTTTTTTTGCATTTTTTGTGTGTTTTTTTGCATTTTTTTTGCATTTTTTGTGGGGTTTTTTGCATTTTTTTTGCATTTTTTTGTGTTTTTTTTGCATTTTTTTGTGGGTTTTTTTGCATTTTTTTTGCATTTTTTTGTGTTTTTTTGCATTTTTTTGTGGGTTTTTTTGCATTTTTTGTGGGTTTTTTGCATTTTTTGTGGGTTTTTTTGCATTTTTTTTGCATTTTTTTTGCATTTTTTTTGCATTTTTTGTGGGTTTTTTTGCATTTTTTTGTGTTTTTTTTGCATTTTTTTGTGGGTTTTTTTTGCATTTTTTTGTGTTTTTTTGCATTTTTTTGTGTTTTTTTGCATTTTTTTTTTGAATTTTTTTGTGGGTTTTTTTGCATTTTTTTTGCATTTTTTGTGGGTTTTTTTGCATTTTTTTGCATTTTTTGTGGGGTTTTTTGCATTTTTTTTTGCATTTTTTTTGCATTTTTTTTTGCATTTTTTTGTGTTTTTTTGCATTTTTTTGTGGGTTTTTTTGCATTTTTTGTGGGTTTTTTGCATTTTTTGTGGGTTTTTTTGCATTTTTTTTGCATTTTTTTTGCATTTTTTTTTGCATTTTTTGTGGGTTTTTTTGCATTTTTTTGTGTTTTTTTTGCATTTTTTTGTGGGTTTTTTTGCATTTTTTTGTGTTTTTTTGCATTTTTTTGTGTTTTTTTGCATTTTTTTTTGAATTTTTTTGTGGGTTTTTTTGCATTTTTTTTGCATTTTTTGTGGGTTTTTTTGCATTTTTTTGCATTTTTTGTGGGGTTTTTTGCATTTTTTTTGCATTTTTTTTGCATTTTTTTTGCATTTTTTTGCATTTTTTGTGGGTTTTTTTGCATTTTTTTGCATTTTTTTTGCATTTTTTGTGGGGTTTTTTGCATTTTTTTTGCATTTTTTTTGCATTTTTTGTGGGTTTTTTTGCATTTTTTTTGCATTTTTTGTGGGTTTTTTTGCATTTTTTTTGAATTTTTTTTGCATTTTTTTTGTGTTTTTTTGCATTTTTTTTTGCATTTTTTGCATTTTTTTTGCATTTTTTTTGCATTTTTTTTGCATTTTTTTTGCATTTTTTGTGTTTTTTTGCATTTTTTTTGCATTTTTTTTGTGTTTTTTTGCATTTTTTTGTGGGTTTTTTTGCATTTTTTGTGGGTTTTTTTGCATTTTTTTGCATTTTTTGTGGGGTTTTTTGCATTTTTTTTGCATTTTTTTTGCATTTTTTGTGGGGTTTTTTGCATTTTTTTTGCATTTTTTTTGCATTTTTTTTGTGTTTTTTTGCATTTTTTTTTGCATTTTTTGTGGGTTTTTTTGCATTTTTTTGTGGGTTTTTTTGCATTTTTTGTGTTTTTTTGCATTTTTTTTTTGCATTTTTTGTGTTTTTTTTTTGCATTTTTTTGTGTTTTTTTTGCATTTTTTTTGTGTTTTTTGTGGGTTTTTTTGCATTTTTTGTGGTTTTTTTTGCATTTTTTTTGCATTTTTTTTGCATTTTTTTTGCATTTTTTGTGTTTTTTTTTGCATTTTTTTTGCATTTTTTTTGCATTTTTTTGTGGGTTTTTTTGCATTTTTTTGTGGGTTTTTTTGCATTTTTTTTGCATTTTTTTGTGTTTTTTTTGCATTTTTTGTGGGTTTTTTTGCATTTTTTTGTGGGTTTTTTGCATTTTTTGTGGGTTTTTTTGCATTTTTTTTGCATTTTTTTTGCATTTTTTGTGGGTTTTTTTTGCATTTTTTTGTGGGTTTTTTTGCATTTTTTTTGCATTTTTTTGCATTTTTTGTGGGTTTTTTTGCATTTTTTTTTGCATTTTTTGTGGGTTTTTTTGCATTTTTTGTGTTGTTTTTTGCATTTTTTTTGCATTTTTTTTGCATTTTTTTTGTGTTTTTTTGCATTTTTTTTGCATTTTTTGTGTTTTTTTTTTGCATTTTTTTGTGTTTTTTTTGCATTTTTTGTGGAGTTTTTTGCATTTTTTTGTGTTTTTTTTGCATTTTTTTGTGGGTTTTTTTGCATTTTTTTTTGCATTTTTTGTGTTTTTTTTTTGCATTTTTTGTGTTTTTTTTGCATTTTTTTTGCATTTTTTTTGCATTTTTTTTGCATTTTTTGTGTTTTTTTTTGCATTTTTTTTGCATTTTTTTTGCATTTTTTTGTGGGTTTTTTTGCATTTTTTTTGCATTTTTTTGTGTTTTTTTTGCATTTTTTGTGGGTTTTTTTGCATTTTTTTGTGGGTTTTTTGCATTTTTTGTGGGTTTTTTTGCATTTTTTTTGCATTTTTTTTGCATTTTTTGTGGGTTTTTTTTGCATTTTTTTGTGGGTTTTTTTGCATTTTTTTTGCATTTTTTTGCATTTTTTGTGGGTTTTTTTGCATTTTTTTTTGCATTTTTTGTGGGTTTTTTTGCATTTTTTGTGGGGTTTTTTGCATTTTTTTTGCATTTTTTTTACATTTTTTTTGCATTTTTTTTGTGTTTTTTTGCATTTTTTTTTGCATTTTTTGTGTTTTTTTTTTGCATTTTTTTGTGTTTTTTTTGCATTTTTTGTGGAGTTTTTTGCATTTTTTTGTGTTTTTTTTGCATTTTTTTGTGGGTTTTTTTGCATTTTTTTTGCATTTTTTTGTGTTTTTTTTGCATTTTTTGTGGAGTTTTTTGCATTTTTTTGTGTTTTTTTTGCATTTTTTTGTGGGTTTTTTTGCATTTTTTTTGCATTTTTTTGTGTTTTTTTTGCATTTTTTTGTGGGTTTTTTTGCATTTTTTTGTGGGTTTTTTTGCATTTTTTGTGGGTTTTTTTGCATTTTTTTGCATTTTTTGTGGGGTTTTTTGCATTTTTTTTGCATTTTTTTGCATTTTTTTTGCATTTTTTGTGGGTTTTTTTGCATTTTTTTGTGTTTTTTTTGCATTTTTTGTGGGTTTTTTTGCATTTTTTTGTGTTTTTTTTGCATTTTTTGTGGGTTTTTTTTCATTTTTTTTTTCATTTTTTTGTGGTTTTTTTTGCATTTTTTTGTGGGGTTTTTTGCATTTTTGTGGGGTTTTTTGCATTTTTTTTTGCATTTTTTTTGCATTTTTTGTGGGGTTTTTTGCATTTTTTTTGCATTTTTTTTGCATTTTTTGTGGGGTTTTTTGCATTTTTTTGTGTTTTTTTTGCATTTTTTTGTGGGTTTTTTTGCATTTTTTTGTGTTTTTTTGCATTTTTTTGTGGGTTTTTTTGCATTTTTTTGTGGGTTTTTTGCATTTTTTTTGCATTTTTTTTGCATTTTTTGTGGGTTTTTTTTGCATTTTTTTGTGGGTTTTTTTGCATTTTTTTTGCATTTTTTTTGCATTTTTTGTGGGTTTTTTTGCATTTTTTTTTGCATTTTTTGTGGGTTTTTTTGCATTTTTTTTGCATTTTTTTTGCATTTTTTGTGGGGTTTTTTGCATTTTTTTTGCATTTTTTTTGCATTTTTTGTGGGGTTTTTTGCATTTTTTTTGCATTTTTTGTGTTGTTTTTTGCATTTTTTTTGCATTTTTTTTGCATTTTTTTTGTGTTTTTTTGCATTTTTTTTTGCATTTTTTGTGTTTTTTTTTTTGCATTTTTTTGTGTTTTTTTTGCATTTTTTGTGGAGTTTTTTGCATTTTTTTGTGTTTTTTTTGCATTTTTTTGTGGGTTTTTTTGCATTTTTTTTGCATTTTTTTGTGTTTTTTTTGCATTTTTTGTGGAGTTTTTTGCATTTTTTTGTGTTTTTTTTGCATTTTTTTGTGGGTTTTTTTGCATTTTTTTTGCATTTTTGTGTTTTTTTTTTGCATTTTTTTGTGTTTTTTTTGCATTTTTTGTGGAGTTTTTTGCATTTTTTTGTGTTTTTTTTGCATTTTTTTTGCATTTTTTTTGCATTTTTTGTGGGGTTTTTTGCATTTTTTTTGCATTTTTTTTGCATTTTTTGTGTTTTTTTTGCATTTTTTGTGGGTTTTTTTGCATTTTTTTTGCATTTTTTTTGCATTTTTTTTGCATTTTTTGTGGGGTTTTTTGCATTTTTTTTGCATTTTTTTTGCATTTTTTTTGCATTTTTTGTGGGGTTTTTTGCATTTTTTTTGCATTTTTTTTGTGTTTTTTTGCATTTTTTTTTACATTTTTTGTGGGTTTTTTTGCATTTTTTTGTGGGTTTTTTTGCATTTTTTTTGCATTTTTTTTGCATTTTTTTTGTGTTTTTTTGCATTTTTTTTTGCATTTTTTGTGGGTTTTTTTGCATTTTTTTGTGGGTTTTTTTGCATTTTTTTTGCATTTTTTGTGTTTTTTTTTGCCTTTTTTTTGCATTTTTTTTGCATTTTTTTTGTGTTTTTTTTGCATTTTTTGTGGGGTTTTTTGCATTTTTTTGCATTTTTTTGCATTTTTTTGCATTTTTTTTGCATTTTTTTGTGGGTTTTTTTGCATTTTTTTTGCATTTTTTTGTGTTTTTTTTGCATTTTTTTGTGGGTTTTTTTGCATTTTTTTGTGGGTTTTTTTGCATTTTTTGTGGGTTTTTTTGTGTTTTTTTTGCATTTTTTTGTGGGTTTTTTTGCATTTTTTTGTGGGTTTTTTGCATTTTTTGTGGGGTTTTTTGCATTTTTTTGCATTTTTTTTGCATTTTTTTGTGGGTTTTTTTGCATTTTTTTTGCATTTTTTTGTGTTTTTTTTGCATTTTTTTGTGGGTTTTTTTGCATTTTTTTGTGGGTTTTTTTGCATTTTTTGTGGGTTTTTTTGCATTTTTTTTGCATTTTTTTTGCATTTTTTGTGGGGTTTTTTGCATTTTTTTGCATTTTTTTGCATTTTTTGTGGGGTTTTTTGCATTTTTTTTGCATTTTTTGTGGGTTTTTTTGCATTTTTTTTGCATTTTTTTTGTGTTTTTTTGCATTTTTTTTTGCATTTTTTGTGGGTTTTTTTGCATTTTTTTGTGGGTTTTTTTGCATTTTTTTGCATTTTTTGTGTTGTTTTTTGCATTTTTTTTGCATTTTTTTGCATTTTTTTTGTGTTTTTTTGCATTTTTTTTTTGCATTTTTTGTGTTTTTTTTTTGCATTTTTTTGTGTTTTTTTTGCATTTTTTGTGGAGTTTTTTGCATTTTTTTGTGTTTTTTTTGCATTTTTTTGTGGGTTTTTTTGCATTTTTTTGTGTTTTTTTTGCATTTTTTTGTGGGTTTTTTTGCATTTTTTTGTGGTTTTTTTTGCATTTTTTGTGGGTTTTTTTGCATTTTTTTTGCATTTTTTTTGCATTTTTTGTGGGGTTTTTTGCATTTTTTTTGCATTTTTTTTGCATTTTTTGTGGGTTTTTTTGCATTTTTTTGTGTTTTTTTTTCATTTTTTTGTGGTTTTTTTTTGCATTTTTTTGTGGGGTTTTTTGCATTTTTTGTGGGTTTTTTTGCATTTTTTTTTGCATTTTTTTTTGTGTTTTTTTTGCATTTTTTTGTGGGTTTTTTTGCATTTTTTTGTGGGTTTTTTGCATTTTTTGTGGGTTTTTTTGCATTTTTTTTGCATTTTTTTTGCATTTTTTGTGGGGTTTTTTGCATTTTTTTGCATTTTTTGTGGGTTTTTTTGCATTTTTTTTGCATTTTTTTTGCATTTTTTGTGTGTTTTTTTGCATTTTTTGTGGGGTTTTTTGCATTTTTTGTGGGTTTTTTTGCATTTTTTGTGGGTTTTTTTGCATTTTTTTTGCATTTTTTGTGGGGTTTTTTGCATTTTTTTTGCATTTTTTTTGCATTTTTTGTGGGGTTTTTTGCATTTTTTTGTGGGTTTTTTTGCATTTTTTTTGCATTTTTTGTGGTTTTTTTTGCATTTTTTGTGGGTTTTTTTGCATTTTTTTTGCATTTTTTTTGCATTTTTTGTGGGGTTTTTTGCATTTTTTTTGCATTTTTTTTTGCATTTTTTTGCATTTTTTGTGGGTTTTTTTGCATTTTTTTTGCATTTTTTTTGCATTTTTTTTGTGTTTTTTTGCATTTTTTTTTGCATTTTTTGTGGGGTTTTTTGCATTTTTTTGTGGGTTTTTTTGCATTTTTTTTGCATTTTTTGTGTTTTTTTTTGCATTTTTTTTGCATTTTTTTTGCATTTTTTTTGTGTTTTTTTGCATTTTTTTTTGCATTTTTTGTGGGTTTTTTTTGCATTTTTTTGTGTTTTTTTGCATTTTTTTGTGTTTTTTGTGGGTTTTTTTACATTTTTTGTGGGGTTTTTTGCATTTTTTTTGCATTTTTTTTGCATTTTTTTTGCATTTTTTTTGCATTTTTTTTGCATTTTTTGTGTTTTTTTTTGCATTTTTTTTGCATTTTTTGTGGGTTTTTTTGCATTTTTTTTGCATTTTTTGTGGGTTTTTTTGCATTTTTTTTGCATTTTTTGTGGGGTTTTTTGCATTTTTTTTGCATTTTTTTTGCATTTTTTTTGCATTTTTTGTGGGTTTTTTTGCATTTTTTTGCATTTTTTTTGCATTTTTTGTGGGGTTTTTTGCATTTTTTTTGCATTTTTTTTGCATTTTTTGTGGGTTTTTTTGCATTTTTTTTGCATTTTTTGTGGGGTTTTTTGCATTTTTTTTGCATTTTTTTTGCATTTTTTTTGCATTTTTTTTGCATTTTTTTTGCATTTTTTGTGGGTTTTTTTGCATTTTTTTGCATTTTTTTTGCATTTTTTGTGGGGTTTTTTGCATTTTTTTTGCATTTTTTTTGCATTTTTTTTGCATTTTTTGTGGGTTTTTTTGCATTTTTTTTGCATTTTTTGTGGGTTTTTTTGCATTTTTTTTGAATTTTTTTTGCATTTTTTTTGTGTTTTTTTGCATTTTTTTTTGCATTTTTTGCATTTTTTTTGCATTTTTTTTTGCATTTTTTTTGCATTTTTTTTGCATTTTTTTTGCATTTTTTTTGCATTTTTTGTTTTTTTGCATTTTTTTTGCATTTTTTTTGTGTTTTTTTGCATTTTTTTGTGGGTTTTTTTGCATTTTTTTTTGCATTTTTTGTGGGTTTTTTTGCATTTTTTTGTGGGTTTTTTTGCATTTTTTTTGCATTTTTTTTGCATTTTTTTTGCATTTTTTGTGTGTTTTTTTGCATTTTTTTTGCATTTTTTGTGGGGTTTTTTGCATTTTTTGTGGGTTTTTTTGCATTTTTTGTGGGTTTTTTTGCATTTTTTTTGCATTTTTTGTGGGGTTTTTTGCATTTTTTTTGCATTTTTTTTGCATTTTTTGTGGGGTTTTTTGCATTTTTTTGTGGGTTTTTTTGCATTTTTTGTGGGTTTTTTTGCATTTTTTTTGCATTTTTTTTGCATTTTTTTTGCATTTTTTGTGGGGTTTTTTGCGTTTTTTTTGCATTTTTTTTGCATTTTTTTTGCATTTTTTGTGGGGTTTTTTGCATTTTTTTTGCATTTTTTTTGTGTTTTTTTGCATTTTTTTTTACATTTTTTGCATTTTTTTGTGGGTTTTTTTGCATTTTTTTTGCATTTTTTTTGCATTTTTTTTGTGTTTTTTTGCATTTTTTTTTGCATTTTTTGTGGGTTTTTTTGCATTTTTTTGTGGGTTTTTTTGCATTTTTTTTGCATTTTTTGTGGTTTTTTTTGCCTTTTTTTTGCATTTTTTTTGCATTTTTTTTGTGTTTTTTTGCATTTTTTTTTGCATTTTTTGTGTTTTTTTTTGCATTTTTTTGTGTTTTTTTTGCATTTTTTGTGGGGTTTTTTGCATTTTTTTGCATTTTTTTGCATTTTTTTGTGGGTTTTTATGCATTTTTTTTGCATTTTTTTGTGTTTTTTTTGCATTTTTTTGTGGGTTTTTTTGCATTTTTTTGTGGGTTTTTTTGCATTTTTTGTGGGTTTTTTTGCATTTTTTTTGCATTTTTTTTGCATTTTTTGTGGGGTTTTTTGCATTTTTTTTGCATTTTTTTGCATTTTTTGTGGGGTTTTTTGCATTTTTTTTGCATTTTTTGTGGGTTTTTTTGCATTTTTTTTGCATTTTTTTTGTGTTTTTTTGCATTTTTTTTTGCATTTTTTGTGGGTTTTTTTGCATTTTTTTGTGGGTTTTTTTGCATTTTTTTGCATTTTTTGTGTTGTTTTTTGCATTTTTTTTGCATTTTTTTGCATTTTTTTTGTGTTTTTTTGCATTTTTTTTTTGCATTTTTTGTGTTTTTTTTTTGCATTTTTTTGTGTTTTTTTGCATTTTTTGTGGAGTTTTTTGCATTTTTTTGTGTTTTTTTTGCATTTTTTTGTGGGTTTTTTTGCATTTTTTTGTGTTTTTTTTGCATTTTTTTGTGGGTTTTTTTGCATTTTTTTGTGGTTTTTTTTGCATTTTTTGTGGGTTTTTTTGCATTTTTTTTGCATTTTTTTGCATTTTTTGTGGGGTTTTTTGCATTTTTTTTGCATTTTTTTTGCATTTTTTGTGGGTTTTTTTGCATTTTTTTGTGTTTTTTTTGCATTTTTTTGTGGGTTTTTTTTCATTTTTTTTTTCATTTTTTTGTGGTTTTTTTTTGCATTTTTTTGTGGGGTTTTTTGCATTTTTGTGGGTTTTTTTGCATTTTTTTTTGCATTTTTTTTTTGTGTTTTTTTTGCATTTTTTTGTGGGTTTTTTTGCATTTTTTTGCATTTTTTGTGGGGTTTTTTGCATTTTTTTGCATTTTTTTTGCATTTTTTTGTGGGTTTTTTTGCATTTTTTTTGCATTTTTTTGTGTTTTTTTTGCATTTTTTTGTGGGTTTTTTTGCATTTTTTTGTGGGTTTTTTTGCATTTTTTGTGGGTTTTTTTGCATTTTTTTTGCATTTTTTTTGCATTTTTTGTGGGGTTTTTTGCATTTTTTTTGCATTTTTTTGCATTTTTTGTGGGGTTTTTTGCATTTTTTTTGCATTTTTTGTGGGTTTTTTTGCATTTTTTTTGCATTTTTTTTGTGTTTTTTTGCATTTTTTTTTGCATTTTTTTGTGGGTTTTTTTGCATTTTTTTGTGGGTTTTTTTGCATTTTTTGGGGTTTTTTTGCATTTTTTTTTGCATTTTTTTTTTGTGTTTTTTTTGCATTTTTTTGTGGGTTTTTTTGCATTTTTTTGCATTTTTTGTGGGGTTTTTTGCATTTTTTTGCATTTTTTTTGCATTTTTTTGTGGGTTTTTTTGCATTTTTTTTGCATTTTTTTGTGTTTTTTTTGCATTTTTTTGTGGGTTTTTTTGCATTTTTTTGTGGGTTTTTTTGCATTTTTTGTGGGTTTTTTTGCATTTTTTTTGCATTTTTTTTGCATTTTTTGTGGGGTTTTTTGCATTTTTTTGCATTTTTTGTGGGGTTTTTTGCATTTTTTTTGCATTTTTTGTGGGTTTTTTTGCATTTTTTTTGCATTTTTTTTGTGTTTTTTTGCATTTTTTTTTGCATTTTTTTGTGGGTTTTTTTGCATTTTTTTGTGGGTTTTTTTGCATTTTTTTGCATTTTTTGTGTTGTTTTTTGCATTTTTTTTGCATTTTTTTGCATTTTTTTTGTGTTTTTTTGCATTTTTTTTTTGCATTTTTTGTGTTTTTTTTTTGCATTTTTTTGTGTTTTTTTTGCATTTTTCGTGGAGTTTTTTGCATTTTTTTGTGTTTTTTTTGCATTTTTTTGTGGGTTTTTTTGCATTTTTTTGTGGGTTTTTTTGCATTTTTTTGTGGTTTTTTTTGCATTTTTTGTGGGTTTTTTTGCATTTTTTTTGCATTTTTTGGGGGGTTTTTTGCATTTTTTTTGCATTTTTTGTGGGTTTTTTTGCATTTTTTTGTGTTTTTTTTGCATTTTTTTGTGGGTTTTTTTTCATTTTTTTTTTCATTTTTTTGTGGTTTTTTTTTGCATTTTTTTGTGTGGTTTTTTGCATTTTTTGTGGGTTTTTTTGCATTTTTTTTTGCATTTTTTTTTGTGTTTTTTTTGCATTTTTTTGTGGGTTTTTTTGCATTTTTTTGTGGGTTTTTTGCATTTTTTGTGGGTTTTTTTGCATTTTTTTTGCATTTTTTTTGCATTTTTTGTGGGGTTTTTTGCATTTTTTTGCATTTTTTGTGGGTTTTTTTGCATTTTTTTTGCATTTTTTGTGTGTTTTTTTGCATTTTTTGTGGGGTTTTTTGCATTTTTTGTGGGTTTTTTTGCATTTTTTGTGGGTTTTTTTGCATTTTTTTTGCATTTTTTGTGGGGTTTTTTGCATTTTTTTTGCATTTTTTTTGCATTTTTTGTGGGGTTTTTTGCATTTTTTTGTGGGTTTTTTGCATTTTTTTTGCATTTTTTGTGTTTTTTTTTGCATTTTTTGTGGGTTTTTTTGCATTTTTTTTGCATTTTTTGTGGGGTTTTTTGCATTTTTTTTGCATTTTTTTTGCATTTTTTTTGCATTTTTTTGCATTTTTTGTGGGTTTTTTTGCATTTTTTTTGCATTTTTTTTGCATTTTTTTTGTGTTTTTTTGCATTTTTTTTTGCATTTTTTGTGGGGTTTTTTGCATTTTTTTGTGGGTTTTTTTGCATTTTTTTTGCATTTTTTGTGTTTTTTTTTGCATTTTTTTTGCATTTTTTTTGCATTTTTTTTGCATTTTTTTGCATTTTTTTTTGCATTTTTTGTGGGTTTTTTTTGCATTTTTTTGTGTTTTTTTGCATTTTTTTGTGTTTTTTGTGGGTTTTTTTACATTTTTTGTGGGGTTTTTTGCATTTTTTTTGCATTTTTTTTGCATTTTTTTTGCATTTTTTTTGCATTTTTTTTGCATTTTTTTTGCATTTTTTGTGTTTTTTTTTGCATTTTTTTTGCATTTTTTGTGGGTTTTTTTGCATTTTTTTTGCATTTTTTGTGGGGTTTTTTGCATTTTTTTTGCATTTTTTTTGCATTTTTTTTGCATTTTTTGTGGGTTTTTTTGCATTTTTTTGCATTTTTTTTGCATTTTTTGTGGGTTTTTTTGCATTTTTTTGCATTTTTTTTGTGTTTTTTTTGTGTTTTTTTGCATTTTTTTTTGCATTTTTTGCATTTTTTTTGCATTTTTTTTTGCATTTTTTTTGCATTTTTTTTGCATTTTTTTTGCATTTTTTTTGCATTTTTTTTGCATTTTTTGTGTTTTTTTGCATTTTTTTTGCATTTTTTTTGTGTTTTTTTGCATTTTTTTGTGGGTTTTTTTGCATTTTTTTTTGCATTTTTTGTGGGTTTTTTTGCATTTTTTTGTGGGTTTTTTTGCATTTTTTTTGCATTTTTTTTGCATTTTTTTTGCATTTTTTGTGTGTTTTTTTGCATTTTTTTTGCATTTTTTGTGGGGTTTTTTGCATTTTTTGTGGGTTTTTTTGCATTTTTTGTGGGTTTTTTTGCATTTTTTTTGCATTTTTTGTGGGGTTTTTTGCATTTTTTTTGCATTTTTTTTGCATTTTTTGTGGGGTTTTTTGCATTTTTTTGTGGGTTTTTTTGCATTTTTTTTTGCATTTTTTGTGTTTTTTTTGCATTTTTTGTGGGTTTTTTTGCATTTTTTTTGCATTTTTTTTGCATTTTTTTGCATTTTTTTTGCATTTTTTTGCATTTTTTGTGGGGTTTTTTGCATTTTTTTTGCATTTTTTTTGCATTTTTTGTGGGGTTTTTTGCATTTTTTTTGCATTTTTTTTGTGTTTTTTTGCATTTTTTTTTGCATTTTTTGTGGGTTTTTTTGCATTTTTTTGTGGGTTTTTTTGCATTTTTTTTGCATTTTTTGTGTTTTTTTTTGCATTTTTTTTGCATTTTTTTTGCATTTTTTTTGTGTTTTTTTGCATTTTTTTTGCATTTTTTGTGTTTTTTTTTTGCATTTTTTTGTGTTTTTTTGCATTTTTTGTGTTTTTTGTGGGTTTTTTTGCATTTTTTGTGGGTTTTTTTGCATTTTTTTTGCATTTTTTTTGCATTTTTTTTGCATTTTTTTTGCATTTTTTGTGTTTTTTTTTGCATTTTTTTTGCATTTTTTTTGCATTTTTTGTGGGTTTTTTTGCATTTTTTTGTGTTTTTTTTGCATTTTTTTGTGGGTTTTTTTGCATTTTTTTGTGTTTTTTTGCATTTTTTTGTGTTTTTTTGCATTTTTTTTTTGAATTTTTTTGTGGGTTTTTTTGCATTTTTTTTGCATTTTTTGTGGGTTTTTTTGCATTTTTTTTGCATTTTTTGTGGGGTTTTTTGCATTTTTTTTGCATTTTTTGTGTTTTTTTTTGCATTTTTTGTGGGTTTTTTTGCATTTTTTTTTGCATTTTTTGTGGGGTTTTTTGCATTTTTTTTGCATTTTTTTTGCATTTTTTTTGCATTTTTTTGCATTTTTTGTGGGTTTTTTTGCATTTTTTTTGCATTTTTTTTGCATTTTTTTTGTGTTTTTTTGCATTTTTTTTTGCATTTTTTGTGGGGTTTTTTGCATTTTTTTGTGGGTTTTTTTGCATTTTTTTTGCATTTTTTGTGTTTTTTTTTGCATTTTTTTTGCATTTTTTTTGCATTTTTTTTGCATTTTTTTGCATTTTTTTTTGCATTTTTTGTGGGTTTTTTTTGCATTTTTTTGTGTTTTTTTGCATTTTTTTGTGTTTTTTGTGGGTTTTTTTACATTTTTTGTGGGGTTTTTTGCATTTTTTTTGCATTTTTTTTGCATTTTTTTTGCATTTTTTTTGCATTTTTTTTGCATTTTTTTTGCATTTTTTGTGTTTTTTTTTGCATTTTTTTTGCATTTTTTTGTGTTTTTTTGCATTTTTTTTTTGAATTTTTTTGTGGGTTTTTTTGCATTTTTTTTGCATTTTTTGTGGGTTTTTTTGCATTTTTTTTGCATTTTTTGTGGGGTTTTTTGCATTTTTTTTGCATTTTTTTTGCATTTTTTTGAATTTTTTGTGGTTTTTTTTGCATTTTTTTGCATTTTTTTTGCATTTTTTGTGGGGTTTTTTGCATTTTTTTTGCATTTTTTTTGCATTTTTTGTGGGTTTTTTTGCATTTTTTTTGCATTTTTTGTGGGTTTTTTTGCATTTTTTTTGAATTTTTTTTGCATTTTTTTTGTGTTTTTTTGCATTTTTTTTTGCATTTTTTGCATTTTTTTTGCATTTTTTTTGTGTTTTTTTGCATTTTTTTTTGCATTTTTTGTGGGTTTTTTTGCATTTTTTTGTGGGTTTTTTTGCATTTTTTGTGTTTTTTTGCATTTTTTTTTGCATTTTTTGTGTTTTTTTTTTGCATTTTTTTGTGTTTTTTTTGCATTTTTTTTGTGTTTTTTGTGGGTTTTTTTGCATTTTTTGTGGTTTTTTTTGCATTTTTTTTGCATTTTTTTTGCATTTTTTTTGCATTTTTTTTGCATTTTTTTTGCATTTTTTGTGTTTTTTTTTGCATTTTTTTTGCATTTTTTTTGCATTTTTTTGTGGGTTTTTTTGCATTTTTTTGTGGGTTTTTTTGCATTTTTTTTGCATTTTTTTGTGTTTTTTTTGCATTTTTTGTGGGTTTTTTTGCATTTTTTTGTGGGTTTTTTGCATTTTTTGTGGGTTTTTTTGCATTTTTTTTGCATTTTTTTTGCATTTTTTGTGGTTTTTTTTTGCATTTTTTTGTGGGTTTTTTTGCATTTTTTTTGCATTTTTTTGCATTTTTTGTGGGTTTTTTTTGCATTTTTTTTTGCATTTTTTGTGGGTTTTTTTGCATTTTTTTTGCATTTTTTTTGCATTTTTTGTGGGGTTTTTTGCATTTTTTTTGCATTTTTTTTGCATTTTTTGTGGGGTTTTTTGCATTTTTTTTGCATTTTTTGTGTTGTTTTTTGCATTTTTTTTGCATTTTTTTTGCATTTTTTTTGTGTTTTTTTGCATTTTTTTTTGCATTTTTTGTGTTTTTTTTTTGCATTTTTTTGTGTTTTTTTTGCATTTTTTGTGGAGTTTTTTGCATTTTTTTGTGTTTTTTTTGCATTTTTTTGTGGGTTTTTTTGCATTTTTTTTGCATTTTTTTGTGTTTTTTTTGCATTTTTTTGTGGGTTTTTTTGCATTTTTTTGTGGGTTTTTTTGCATTTTTTGTGGGTTTTTTTGCATTTTTTTTGCATTTTTTGTGGGGTTTTTTGCATTTTTTTTGCATTTTTTTTGCATTTTTTTGCATTTTTTGTGGGTTTTTTTGCATTTTTTTGTGTTTTTTTTGCATTTTTTTGTGGGTTTTTTTTCATTTTTTTTTTCATTTTTTTGTGGTTTTTTTTGCATTTTTTTGTGGGGTTTTTTGCATTTTTTGTGGGTTTTTTTGCATTTTTTTTGCATTTTTTTTGCATTTTTTGTGGGGTTTTTTGCATTTTTTTGTGTTTTTTTTGCATTTTTTTGTGGGTTTTTTTGCATTTTTTTTGCATTTTTTTGTGTTTTTTTGCATTTTTTTGTGGGTTTTTTTGCATTTTTTTGTGGGTTTTTTGCATTTTTTGTGGGTTTTTTTGCATTTTTTTTGCATTTTTTGTGGGTTTTTTTGCATTTTTTTTTGCATTTTTTGTGGGTTTTTTTGCATTTTTTTTGCATTTTTTTTGCATTTTTTGTGGGGTTTTTTGCATTTTTTTTGCATTTTTTTTGCATTTTTTGTGGGGTTTTTTGCATTTTTTTGCATTTTTTGTGGGTTTTTTTGCATTTTTTTTGCATTTTTTTTGCATTTTTTGTGGGTTTTTTTGCATTTTTTTTTGCATTTTTTGTGGGTTTTTTTGCATTTTTTTTGCATTTTTTGTGGGGTTTTTTGCATTTTTTTTGCATTTTTTTTGCATTTTTTGTGGGGTTTTTTGCATTTTTTTTGCATTTTTTGTGTTGTTTTTTGCATTTTTTTTGCATTTTTTTTGCATTTTTTTTGTGTTTTTTTGCATTTTTTTTTGCATTTTTTGTGTTTTTTTTTTGCATTTTTTGGTGTTTTTTTTGCATTTTTTGTGGAGTTTTTTGCATTTTTTTGTGTTTTTTTTGCATTTTTTTGTGGTTTTTTTGCATTTTTTTTGCATTTTTTTGTGTTTTTTTTGCATTTTTTGTGGGTTTTTTTTGCATTTTTTTGTGGGTTTTTTTGCATTTTTTGTGGGTTTTTTTGCTTTTTTTTTGCATTTTTTTTGCATTTTTTGTGGGGTTTTTTGCATTTTTTTTGCATTTTTTTTTGCATTTTTTTTGCATTTTTTGTGGGTTTTTTTGCATTTTTTTGTGTTTTTTTTGCATTTTTTTGTGGGTTTTTTTTCATTTTTTTTTTCATTTTTTTGTGGTTTTTTTTGCATTTTTTTGTGGGGTTTTTTGCATTTTTTGTGGGTTTTTTTGCATTTTTTTGTGGGGTTTTTTGCATTTTTTGCATTTTTTTTTGCATTTTTTTTGCATTTTTTGTGGGGTTTTTTGCATTTTTTTTGCATTTTTTTTGCATTTTTTTGCATTTTTTGTGGGTTTTTTTGCATTTTTTTTGCATTTTTTGTGTTTTTTTGCATTTTTTTTGCATTTTTTTTGCATTTTTTGTGGGTTTTTTTGCATTTTTTTGTGGGTTTTTTTGAATTTTTTTGTGTTTTTTTTGCATTTTTTTGTGGGTTTTTTTGCATTTTTTTTGCATTTTTTTGTGTTTTTTTTGCATTTTTTGGTGGGTTTTTTTTGCATTTTTTTGTGGGTTTTTTTGCATTTTTTTGTGGGTTTTTTTGCATTTTTTTTGCATTTTTTTTGCATTTTTTGTGGGGTTTTTTGCATTTTTTTTGCATTTTTTTTGCATTTTTTTTGCATTTTTTGTGGGTTTTTTTGCATTTTTTTGTGTTTTTTTTGCATTTTTTTGTGGGTTTTTTTTCATTTTTTTGTGGGGTTTTTTGCATTTTTTGTGGTTTTTTTTGCATTTTTTTGTGGGGTTTTTTGCATTTTTTGTGTTTTTTTTTGCATTTTTTTGTGGGGTTTTTTGCATTTTTTGTGGGTTTTTTTGCATTTTTTTTGCATTTTTTTTGCATTTTTTGTGGGGTTTTTTGCATTTTTTTTGCATTTTTTTTGCATTTTTTTGTGTTTTTTTGCATTTTTTTTTGCATTTTTTTTTGCATTTTTTGTGGGTTTTTTTGCATTTTTTTGTGGGTTTTTTTGCATTTTTTGTGGGTTTTTTTGCATTTTTTTTTGCATTTTTTGTGGGGTTTTTTGCATTTTTTTTGCATTTTTTTTGCATTTTTTTTGCATTTTTTGTGGGTTTTTTTGCATTTTTTTGTGTTTTTTTTGCATTTTTTTTGCATTTTTTTTGCATTTTTTGTGGGTTTTTTTGCATTTTTTTGTGTTTTTTTTGCATTTTTTTTGCATTTTTTTTGCATTTTTTTTGCATTTTTTTTGCATTTTTTTTGCATTTTTTGTGTTTTTTTTTGCATTTTTTTTGCATTTTTTTTGCATTTTTTTGTGGGTTTTTTTGCATTTTTTTGTGGGTTTTTTTGCATTTTTTTTGCATTTTTTTGTGTTTTTTTTGCATTTTTTGTGGGTTTTTTTGCATTTTTTTGTGGGTTTTTTGCATTTTTTGTGGGTTTTTTTGCATTTTTTTTGCATTTTTTTTGCATTTTTTGTGGGTTTTTTTTGCATTTTTTTGTGGGTTTTTTTGCATTTTTTTTGCATTTTTTTGCATTTTTTGTGGGTTTTTTTGCATTTTTTTTTGCATTTTTTGTGGGGTTTTTTTTGCATTTTTTTGTGTTTTTTTTGCATTTTTTGTGGGGTTTTTTGCATTTTTTTTGCATTTTTTGTGGGGTTTTTTGCATTTTTTTGCATTTTTTGTGGGTTTTTTTGCATTTTTTTTGCATTTTTTTTTGCATTTTTTGTGGGTTTTTTTGCATTTTTTTTTGCATTTTTTGTGGGTTTTTTTGCATTTTTTTTGCATTTTTTGTGGGGTTTTTTGCATTTTTTTTGCATTTTTTTTGCATTTTTTGTGGGGTTTTTTGCATTTTTTTTGCATTTTTTGTGTTGTTTTTTGCATTTTTTTTGCATTTTTTTTGCATTTTTTTTGTGTTTTTTTGCATTTTTTTTTGCATTTTTTGTGTTTTTTTTTTGCATTTTTTGGTGTTTTTTTTGCATTTTTTGTGGAGTTTTTTGCATTTTTTTGTGTTTTTTTTGCATTTTTTTGTGGGTTTTTTTGCATTTTTTTGCATTTTTTTGTGTTTTTTTTGCATTTTTTGTGGGTTTTTTTTGCATTTTTTTGTGGGTTTTTTTGCATTTTTTGTGGGTTTTTTTGCTTTTTTTTGCATTTTTTTTTGCATTTTTTGTGGGGTTTTTTGCATTTTTTTTGCATTTTTTTTGCATTTTTTTTGCATTTTTTGTGGGTTTTTTTGCATTTTTTTGTGTTTTTTTTTCATTTTTTTGTGGGTTTTTTTTCATTTTTTTTTTCATTTTTTTGTGGTTTTTTTGCATTTTTTTGTGGGGTTTTTTGCATTTTTTGTGGGTTTTTTTGCATTTTTTTGTGGGGTTTTTTGCATTTTTTGTGGGTTTTTTTGCATTTTTTTTTGCATTTTTTTTGCATT
>JAKRKW010000464.1:0-24875 GCA_023566125.1 Zingel zingel | reverse complement strand
AAAACCCACAAAAAAATGCAAAAAACCCCACAAAAAATGCAAAAAAAATGCAAAAAAAATGCAAAAAAAAATGCAAAAAAACCCACAAAAAAACACAAAAAAATGCAAAAAACCCCACAAAAAATGCAAAAAAAAATGCAAAAAAATGCAAAAAAAATGCAAAAAAAATGCAAAAAAATGCAAAAAACCCCACAAAAAAATGCAAAAAAAACACAAAAAATGCAAAAAAACCGACAAAAAATGCACAAAAAATGCAAAAAAAAATGCAAAAAAACCCACAAAAATGCAAAAAAACCCACAAAAAAATGCAAAAAAAATGCAAAAAAAACCCACAAAAAAATGCAAAAAAACCCACAAAAAAAATGCAAAAAAAAAACAAAAAAATGCAAAAAAACCCACAAAAAATGCAAAAAAAACCCACAAAAAAATGCAAAAAAACACACAAAAAATGCAAAAAAAAATGCAAAAAAAACACACAAAAAATGCAAAAAAACCCACAAAAAATGCAAAAAAAATGCAAAAAAACCCACAAAAAAATTCAAAAAAAAATGCAAAAAAACACAAAAAAATGCAAAAAAAACACAAAAAAAATGCAAAAAAATTCAAAAAAAAATGCAAAAAAACACAAAAAAATGCAAAAAAAACACAAAAAAATGCAAAAAAAATGCAAAAAAAGATGCAAAAAAATGCAAAAAAACCCACAAAAATGCAAAAAAAAAGCAAAAAAAACACAAAAAAAAATGCAAAAAAACCCAAAAAAAATGCAAAAAAACCCACAAAAAAATGCAAAAAAACCCACAAAAAAACACAAAAAAATGCAAAAAAACCCACAAAAAATGCAAAAAAAATGCAAAAAAAAATGCAAAAAAACCCACAAAAAATGCAAAAAAACCCACAAAAAAATGCAAAAAAAAATGCAAAAAAACCCACAAAAAAATGCAAAAAAACCCACAAAAAAATGCAAAAAAAACACAAAAAAATGCAAAAAAAAATGCAAAAAAACCCACAAAAAATGCAAAAAAACCCACAAAAAAATGCAAAAAAACACACAAAAAATGCAAAAAAAATGCAAAAAAAATGCAAAAAAAACCCACAAAAAATGCAAAAAAAATGCAAAAAAACCCACAAAAAATGCAAAAAAAATGCAAAAAAAATGCAAAAAAAATGCAAAAAAAATGCAAAAAAACCCACAAAAAATGCAAAAAAAATGCAAAAAAACCCACAAAAAAATGCAAAAAAACCCACAAAAAAATGCAAAAAAAACACAAAAAAATGCAAAAAAAATGCAAAAAAACCCACAAAAAAATGCAAAAAAAATGCAAAAAAACCCACAAAAATGCAAAAACACCCACAAAAAAATGCAAAAAAACCCACAAAAAAATGCAGAAAAAATGCAAAAAAACCCACAAAAAATGCAAAAAACCCCACAAAAAATGCAAAAAAAATGCAAAAAAAATTGCAAAAAAAATGCAAAAAAACCCACAAAAAATGCAAAAAAAATGCAAAAAACCCCACAAAAAATGTAAAAAAAATGCAAAAAAACCCACAAAAAATGCAAAAAAACCCACAAAAAAATGCAAAAAAACCCACAAAAAAATGCAAAAAAACACAAAAAAATGCAAAAAAACCCACAAAAAATGCAAAAAAAATGCAAAAAAAAATGCAAAAAAAATGCAAAAAAAATGCAAAAAATGCAAAAAACCCCACAAAAAAATGCAAAAAAATGCAAAAAAACCCACAAAAAATGCAAAAAAAATGCAAAAAAAAATGCAAAAAAACCCACAAAAAATGCAAAAAAACCCACAAAAAAATGCAAAAAAAATGCAAAAAAACCCACAAAAAAATGCAAAAAAACCCACAAAAAAATGCAAAAAAAACACAAAAAAATGCAAAAAAAATGCAAAAAAAACACAAAAAAAATGCAAAAAAATTCAAAAAAAAATGCAAAAAAACACAAAAAAATGCAAAAAAAACACAAAAAAATGCAAAAAAAAAGCAAAAAAAACACAAAAAAATGCAAAAAAACCCAAAAAAAATGCAAAAAAAATGCAAAAAACCCCACAAAAAATGCAAAAAAAATGCAAAAAAACCCACAAAAAAATGCAAAAAAAATGCAAAAAACCCACAAAAAAATGCAAAAAAACCCACAAAAAAGTGCAAAAAAACCCACAAAAAAATGCAAAAAAAATGCAAAAAAACCCACAAAAAAATGCAAAAAACCCCACACAAAATGCAAAAAAAATGCAAAAAAAATGCAAAAAAACACAAAAAAATGCAAAAAAAACACAAAAAAATGCAAAAAAAACCCACAAAAAAATGCAAAAAAAAACACAAAAAAATGCAAAAAAACACAAAAAAAATGCAAAAAAACCCACAAAAAATGCAAAAAAATGCAAAAAAACCCACAAAAAAATGCGAAAAAACCCCCAAAAAAATGCAAAAAAAATGCAAAAAAATGCAAAAAAAATGCAAAAAAAATGCAAAAAAAATGCAAAAAAACCCACAAAAAAATGCAAAAAAAATGCAAAAAAACCCACAAAAAATGCAAAAACACCCACAAAAAAATGCAAAAAAACCCACAAAAAAATGCAAAAAAAATGCAAAAAAACCCACAAAAAATGCAAAAAAACCCACAAAAAATGCAAAAAAACCCACAAAAAAATGCAAAAAAACACAAAAAAATGCAAAAAAACCCACAAAAAATGCAAAAAAAATGCAAAAAAAATGCAAAAAAAATGCAAAAAAAATGCAAAAAAAATGCAAAAAACCCCACAAAAAAATGCAAAAAAAACACACAAAAAATGCAAAAAAACCCACAAAAAATGCAAAAAAAATGCAAAAAAAAATGCAAAAAAAACCCACAAAAAATGCAAAAAAACCCACAAAAAAATGCAAAAAAAATGCAAAAAAACCCACAAAAAAATGCAAAAAAACCCACAAAAAAATGCAAAAAAACCCACAAAAAAATGCAAAAAAAATGCAAAAAAAATGCAAAAAAACCCACAAAAAATGCAAAAAAAATGCAAAAAAACCCACAAAAAATGCAAAAAAAATGCAAAAAAAACCCACAAAAAAATGCAAAAAAACCCACAAAAAATGCAAAAAAAAATGCAAAAAAACCCACAAAAAATGCAAAAAAAATGCAAAAAAAAATGCAAAAAAAATGCAAAAAAAATGCAAAAAAACCCACAAAAAATGCAAAAAAATGCAAAAAAAACCCACAAAAAAATGCGAAAAAACCCCCAAAAAAATGCAAAAAAAAATGCAAAAAAATGCAAAAAAAATGCAAAAAAATGCAAAAAAAATGCAAAAAAACCCACAAAAAAATGCAAAAAAAATGCAAAAAAACCCACAAAAAATGCAAAAACACCCACAAAAAAATGCAAAAAAACCCACAAAAAAATGCAAAAAAAAATGCAAAAAAACCCACAAAAAAATGCAAAAAACCCCACAAAAAATGCAAAAAAAAATGCAAAAAAAATGCAAAAAAAATGCAAAAAAACCCACAAAAAAACACAAAAAAATGCAAAAAAACCCACAAAAAATGCAAAAAAAATGCAAAAAAATGCAAAAAAAATGCAAAAAAAATGCAAAAAAATGCAAAAAAACCCACAAAAAAATGCAAAAAAAAAACAAAAAAATGCAAAAAAACCCACAAAAAATGCAAAAAAACCCACAAAAAAATGCAAAAAAACACACAAAAAATGCAAAAAAAATGCAAAAAAACACACAAAAAATGCAAAAAAACCCACAAAAAATGCAAAAAAAATGCAAAAAAACCCACAAAAAAATTCAAAAAAAAATGCAAAAAAACACAAAAAAATGCAAAAAAAACACAAAAAAAATGCAAAAAAATTCAAAAAAAAATGCAAAAAAACACAAAAAAATGCAAAAAAAACACAAAAAAATGCAAAAAAAATGCAAAAAAGATGCAAAAAAAATGCAAAAAAACCCACAAAAATGCAAAAAAAAAGCAAAAAAAACACAAAAAAAAATGCAAAAAAACCCAAAAAAAATGCAAAAAAAATGCAAAAAACCCCACAAAAAATGCAAAAAAAATGCAAAAAACCCCACAAAAAATGCAAAAAAAAATGCAAAAAAAACCCACAAAAAATGCAAAAAAAATGCAAAAAAATGCAAAAAAAATGCAAAAAAAACCCACAAAAAATGCAAAAAAAAATGCAAAAAAACCCACAAAAAAATGCAAAAAAACCCACAAAAAATGCAAAAAAAAATGCAAAAAAACCCACAAAAAATGCAAAAAAAATGCAAAAAAAATGCAAAAAAATGCAAAAAAATGCAAAAAAACCCACAAAAAATGCAAAAAAAATGCAAAAAAACCCACAAAAAAATGCAAAAAAACCCACAAAAAAATGCAAAAAAAACACAAAAAAATGCAAAAAAAATGCAAAAAAACCCACAAAAAATGCAAAAAAACCCACAAAAAAATGCAAAAAAAATGCAAAAAAACCCACAAAAAAATGCAAAAAAACCCACAAAAAAATGCAAAAAAACACAAAAAAATGCAAAAAAAACCCACAAAAAAATGCAAAAAAACCCACAAAAAAAGTGCAAAAAAACCCACAAAAAAATGCAAAAAAAATGCAAAAAAACCCACAAAAAAATGCAAAAAAACCCCACACAAAATGCAAAAAAAATGCAAAAAAAATGCAAAAAAACACAAAAAAATGCAAAAAAAAACACAAAAAAATGCAAAAAAAACCCACAAAAAAATGCAAAAAAAAACACAAAAAATGCAAAAAAACACAAAAAAAATGCAAAAAAAACCCACAAAAAAATGCAAAAAAAACACAAAAAACTGCAAAAAAAACCCACAAAAAATGCAAAAAAAAATGCAAAAAAAATGCAAAAAAAATGCAAAAAAACCCACAAAAAATGCAAAAAAATGCAAAAAAAACCCACAAAAAAATGCGAAAAAACCCCCAAAAAAATGCAAAAAAAATGCAAAAAAATGCAAAAAAAATGCCAAAAAAAATGCAAAAAAAAATGCAAAAAAACCCACAAAAAAATGCAAAAAAAATGCAAAAAAACCCACAAAAAATGCAAAAAAACCCACAAAAAAATGCAAAAAAACCCACAAAAAAATGCAAAAAAACACAAAAAAATGCAAAAAAAACCCACAAAAAATGCAAAAAAAATGCAAAAAAAATGCAAAAAAAATGCAAAAAAAATGCAAAAAAACCCACAAAAAATGCAAAAAAAATGCAAAAAAATGCAAAAAACCCCACAAAAAATGCAAAAAAACCCACAAAAAAAATGCAAAAAAACCCACAAAAAATGCAAAAAAAATGCAAAAAAACCCACAAAAAATGCAAAAAAAATGCAAAAAAATGCAAAAAACCCCACAAAAAATGCAAAAAAATGCAAAAAAAATGCAAAAAAACCCACAAAAAATGCAAAAAAAATGCAAAAAAAATGCAAAAAAACCCCACAAAAAATGCAAAAAAAATGCAAAAAAACCCACAAAAAATGCAAAAAAACCCACAAAAAAATGCAAAAAAACCCACAAAAAATGCAAAAAAAATGCAAAAAAACCCACAAAAAATGCAAAAAAAAATGCAAAAAAACCCACAAAAAATGCAAAAAAAATGCAAAAAAAATGCAAAAAACCCCACAAAAAATGCAAAAAAATGCAAAAAAAAATGCAAAAAAAATGCAAAAAAACCCACAAAAAATGCAAAAAAAATGCAAAAAAACCCACAAAAAAATGCGAAAAAACCCCCAAAAAAATGCAAAAAAAATGCAAAAAAATGCAAAAAAAATGCCAAAAAAATGCAAAAAAAATGCAAAAAAACCCACAAAAAAATGCAAAAAAAATGCAAAAAAACCCACAAAAAATGCAAAAAAACCCACAAAAAAATGCAAAAAAACACAAAAAAATGCAAAAAAACCCACAAAAAAAGCAAAAAAAATGCAAAAAAAATGCAAAAAAAATGCAAAAAAATGCAAAAAACCCCACAAAAAAATGCAAAAAAAACACACAAAAAATGCAAAAAAACCCACAAAAAATGCAAAAAAAATGCAAAAAAAAATGCAAAAAAACCCACAAAAAATGCAAAAAAACCCACAAAAAAATGCAAAAAAAATGCAAAAAAACCCACAAAAAATGCAAAAAAACCCACAAAAAAATGCAAAAAAACCCACAAAAAATGCAAAAAAACACACAAAAAATGCAAAAAAAATGCAAAAAAAATGCAAAAAAAAATGCAAAAAAAACCCACAAAAAATGCAAAAAAAATGCAAAAAAACCCACAAAAAATGCAAAAAAAATGCAAAAAAACCCACAAAAAAATGCAAAAAAACCCACAAAAAATGCAAAAAAAAATGCAAAAAAACCCACAAAAAATGCAAAAAAAATGCAAAAAAAATGCAAAAAAAATGCAAAAAAAATGCAAAAAAACCCACAAAAAATGCAAAAAAATGCAAAAAAACCCACAAAAAAATGCGAAAAAACCCCCAAAAAAATGCAAAAAAAATGCAAAAAAATGCAAAAAAAATGCAAAAAAATGCAAAAAAAATGCAAAAAAACCCACAAAAAAATGCAAAAAAAATGCAAAAAAACCCACAAAAAATGCAAAAACACCCACAAAAAAATGCAAAAAAACCCACAAAAAAATGCAAAAAAAATGCAAAAAAACCCACAAAAAAATGCAAAAAACCCCACAAAAAATGCAAAAAAAATGCAAAAAAAATGCAAAAAAAATGCAAAAAAACCCACAAAAAAACACACAAAAAATGCAAAAAAACCCACAAAAAAATGCAAAAAAACACACAAAAAATGCAAAAAAAATGCAAAAAAACACACAAAAAATGCAAAAAAACCCACAAAAAATGCAAAAAAAATGCAAAAAAACCCACAAAAAAATTCAAAAAAAAATGCAAAAAAACACAAAAAAATGCAAAAAAAACACAAAAAAAATGCAAAAAAATTCAAAAAAAAATGCAAAAAAACACAAAAAAATGCAAAAAAAAACACAAAAAAATGCAAAAAAAATGCAAAAAAGATGCAAAAAAAATGCAAAAAAAACCCACAAAAATGCAAAAAAAAAGCAAAAAAAACACAAAAAAAAATGCAAAAAAACCCAAAAAAAATGCAAAAAAAATGCAAAAAACCCCACAAAAAATGCAAAAAAAATGCAAAAAACCCCACAAAAAATGCAAAAAAAATGCAAAAAAACCCACAAAAAATGCAAAAAAAATGCAAAAAAATGCAAAAAAAATGCAAAAAAACCCACAAAAAATGCAAAAAAAATGCAAAAAAACCCACAAAAAAATGCAAAAAAACCCACAAAAAATGCAAAAAAAAATGCAAAAAAACCCACAAAAAATGCAAAAAAAAATGCAAAAAAAATGCAAAAAAATGCAAAAAAACCCACAAAAAATGCAAAAAAAATGCAAAAAAACCCACAAAAAAATGCAAAAAAACCCACAAAAAAATGCAAAAAAAACACAAAAAAATGCAAAAAAAATGCAAAAAAACCCACAAAAAATGCAAAAAAAACCCACAAAAAAATGCAAAAAAAATGCAAAAAAACCCCACAAAAAAATGCAAAAAAACCCACAAAAAAATGCAAAAAAACACAAAAAAATGCAAAAAAACCCACAAAAAAATGCAAAAAAACCCACAAAAAAGTGCAAAAAAACCCACAAAAAAATGCAAAAAAAATGCAAAAAAACCCACAAAAAAATGCAAAAAACCCCACACAAAATGCAAAAAAAATGCAAAAAAAATGCAAAAAAACACAAAAAAATGCAAAAAAAACACAAAAAAAAATGCAAAAAACCCACAAAAAAATGCAAAAAAAACACAAAAAAATGCAAAAAAACACAAAAAAAATGCAAAAAAACCCACAAAAAAATGCAAAAAAAACACAAAAAACTGCAAAAAAAACCCACAAAAAATGCAAAAAAAAAAATGCAAAAAAAATGCAAAAAATGCAAAAAAACCCACAAAAAATGCAAAAAAATGCAAAAAAAACCCACAAAAAAATGCGAAAAAACCCCCAAAAAAATGCAAAAAAAATGCAAAAAAATGCAAAAAAAATGCCAAAAAAATGCAAAAAAAATGCAAAAAAACCCACAAAAAAATGCAAAAAAAATGCAAAAAAACCCACAAAAAATGCAAAAAAACCCACAAAAAAATGCAAAAAAACCCACAAAAAAATGCAAAAAAACACAAAAAAATGCAAAAAAACCCACAAAAAATGCAAAAAAAATGCAAAAAAAATGCAAAAAAAAATGCAAAAAAAATGCAAAAAAATGCAAAAAACCCCACAAAAAAATGCAAAAAAAACACACAAAAAATGCAAAAAAACCCACAAAAAATGCAAAAAAAATGCAAAAAAAAAATGCAAAAAAACCCACAAAAAATGCAAAAAAACCCACAAAAAAATGCAAAAAAAATGCAAAAAAACCCACAAAAAAATGCAAAAAAACCCACAAAAAAATGCAAAAAAACCCACAAAAAAATGCAAAAAAACACACAAAAAATGCAAAAAAAATGCAAAAAAAATGCAAAAAAACCCACAAAAAATGCAAAAAAAATGCAAAAAACCCACAAAAAATGCAAAAAAATGCAAAAAAAACCCACAAAAAAATGCAAAAAAACCCACAAAAAATGCAAAAAAAAATGCAAAAAAACCCACAAAAAATGCAAAAAAAATGCAAAAAAAATGCAAAAAAAATGCAAAAAAAATGCAAAAAAAATGCAAAAAAACCCACAAAAAATGCAAAAAAATGCAAAAAAACCCACAAAAAAATGCGAAAAAACCCCCAAAAAAATGCAAAAAAATGCAAAAAAATGCAAAAAAAATGCAAAAAAATGCAAAAAAAATGCAAAAAAACCCACAAAAAAATGCAAAAAAAATGCAAAAAAACCCACAAAAAATGCAAAAACACCCACAAAAAAATGCAAAAAAACCCACAAAAAAATGCAAAAAAAATGCAAAAATACCCACAAAAAAAATGCAAAAAACCCCACAAAAAATGCAAAAAAAATGCAAAAAAAATGCAAAAAAAATGCAAAAAAACCCACAAAAAAATGCAAAAAAACCCACAAAAAATGCAAAAAAAATGCAAAAAAATGCAAAAAAAATGCAAAAAAAATGCAAAAAAATGCAAAAAACCCCACAAAAAAATGCAAAAAAAACACACAAAAAATGCAAAAAAACCGACAAAAAATGCACAAAAAATGCAAAAAAAAATGCAAAAAACCCACAAAAAATGCAAAAAAACCCACAAAAAAATGCAAAAAAAATGCAAAAAAACCCACAAAAAAATGCAAAAAAACCCACAAAAAAATGCAAAAAAAAAACAAAAAAATGCAAAAAAACCCACAAAAAATGCAAAAAAACCCACAAAAAAATGCAAAAAAACACAAAAAATGCAAAAAAAATGCAAAAAAACACACAAAAAATGCAAAAAAACCCACAAAAAATGCAAAAAAAAATGCAAAAAAACCCACAAAAAAATTCAAAAAAAAATGCAAAAAAACACAAAAAAATGCAAAAAAAACACAAAAAAAATGCAAAAAAATTCAAAAAAAAATGCAAAAAAACACAAAAAAATGCAAAAAAAACACAAAAAAATGCAAAAAAAATGCAAAAAAGATGCAAAAAAAATGCAAAAAAACCCACAAAAATGCAAAAAAAAAGCAAAAAAAACACAAAAAAAAATGCAAAAAAACCCAAAAAAAAATGCAAAAAAAATGCAAAAAACCCCACAAAAAATGCAAAAAAAATGCAAAAAACCCCACAAAAAATGCAAAAAAAATGCAAAAAAACCCACAAAAAATGCAAAAAAAATGCAAAAAACCCCACAAAAAATGCAAAAAAAATGCAAAAAAACCCACAAAAAATGCAAAAAAACCCACAAAAAAAATGCAAAAAAACCCACAAAAAATGCAAAAAAAATGCAAAAAAACCCACAAAAAATGCAAAAAAAATGCAAAAAAATGCAAAAAACCCCACAAAAAATGCAAAAAAATGCAAAAAAAATGCAAAAAAACCCACAAAAAATGCAAAAAAAATGCAAAAAAAATGCAAAAAACCCCACAAAAAATGCAAAAAAAATGCAAAAAAACCCACAAAAAATGCAAAAAAAACCCACAAAAAAATGCAAAAAAACCCACAAAAAATGCAAAAAAAATGCAAAAAAACCCACAAAAAATGCAAAAAAAATGCAAAAAAACCCACAAAAAATGCAAAAAAAATGCAAAAAAAATGCAAAAAACCCCACAAAAAATGCAAAAAAATGCAAAAAAAATGCAAAAAAAACCCACAAAAAATGCAAAAATAATGCAAAAAAACCCACAAAAAAAATGCAAAAAAACCCACAAAAAATGCAAAAAAAAATGCAAAAAAACCCACAAAAAATGCAAAAAAAATGCAAAAAAAATGCAAAAAAATGCAAAAAAAACCCACAAAAAATGCAAAAAAAATGCAAAAAAACCCACAAAAAAATGCAAAAAAAACCCACAAAAAAAGGCAAAAAAAACACAAAAAAATACAAAAAAAATGCAAAAAAACCCACAAAAAATGCAAAAAAACCCACAAAAAAATGCAAAAAAAATGCAAAAAAACCCACAAAAAATGCAAAAAAACCCACAAAAAAATGCAAAAAAACCCACAAAAAAATGCAAAAAAACACAAAAAAATGCAAAAAAACCCACAAAAAATGCAAAAAAATGCAAAAAAACCCACAAAAAAATGCGAAAAAACCCCCAAAAAAATGCAAAAAAAATGCAAAAAAATGCAAAAAAAATGCAAAAAAATGCAAAAAAAATGCAAAAAAACCCACAAAAAAATGCAAAAAAAATGCAAAAAAACCCACAAAAAATGCAAAAACACCCACAAAAAAATGCAAAAAAACCCACAAAAAAATGCAAAAAAAATGCAAAAAAACCCACAAAAAATGCAAAAAAACCCACAAAAAAATGCAAAAAAACCCACAAAAAAATGCAAAAAAACACAAAAAAATGCAAAAAAACCCACAAAAAATGCAAAAAAAATGCAAAAAAAATGCAAAAAAAATGCAAAAAAATGCAAAAAACCCCACAAAAAAATGCAAAAAAAACACACAAAAAATGCAAAAAAACCCACAAAAAATGCAAAAAAAATGCAAAAAAAAATGCAAAAAAACCCACAAAAAATGCAAAAAAACCCACAAAAAAATGCAAAAAAAATGCAAAAAAACCCACAAAAAAATGCAAAAAAACCCACAAAAAATGCAAAAAAAATGCAAAAAAAATGCAAAAAAAATGCAAAAAAACCCACAAAAAATGCAAAAAAATGCAAAAAAACCCACAAAAAAATGCGAAAAAACCCCCAAAAAAATGCAAAAAAAATGCAAAAAAATGCAAAAAAAATGCAAAAAAATGCAAAAAAAATGCAAAAAAACCCACAAAAAAATGCAAAAAAAATGCAAAAAAACCCACAAAAAATGCAAAAACACCCACAAAAAAATGCAAAAAAACCCACAAAAAAATGCAAAAAAAATGCAAAAAAACCCACAAAAAAATGCAAAAAACCCCACAAAAAATGCAAAAAAAAATGCAAAAAAAATGCAAAAAAAATGCAAAAAAACCCACAAAAAATGCAAAAAAAATGCAAAAAACCCCACAAAAAATGTAAAAAAAATGCAAAAAAAACCACAAAAAATGCAAAAAAACCCACAAAAAAATGCAAAAAAACCCACAAAAAAATGCAAAAAAACACAAAAAAATGCAAAAAAACCCACAAAAAATGCAAAAAAATGCAAAAAAAATGCAAAAAAAATGCAAAAAAAATGCAAAAAAATGCAAAAAACCCCACAAAAAAATGCAAAAAAAACACACAAAAAATGCAAAAAAACCGACAAAAAATGCAAAAAAAATGCAAAAAAAAATGCAAAAAAACCCACAAAAAATGCAAAAAAACCCACAAAAAAATGCAAAAAAAATGCAAAAAAACCCACAAAAAAATGCAAAAAAACCCACAAAAAAATGCAAAAAAAACACAAAAAAATGCAAAAAAAATGCAAAAAAACCCACAAAAAATGCAAAAAAACCCACAAAAAAATGCAAAAAAACACACAAAAAATGCAAAAAAAATGCAAAAAAACACACAAAAAATGCAAAAAAACCCACAAAAAATGCAAAAAAAATGCAAAAAAACCCACAAAAAAATTCAAAAAAAAATGCAAAAAAACACAAAAAAATGCAAAAAAAACACAAAAAAAATGCAAAAAAATTCAAAAAAAAATGCAAAAAAACACAAAAAAATGCAAAAAAAACACAAAAAAATGCAAAAAAAATGCAAAAAAGATGCAAAAAAAATGCAAAAAAACCCACAAAAATGCAAAAAAAAAGCAAAAAAAACACAAAAAAAATGCAAAAAAACCCAAAAAAAATGCAAAAAAAATGCAAAAAACCCCACAAAAAATGCAAAAAAAATGCAAAAAACCCCACAAAAAATGCAAAAAAAATGCAAAAAAACCCACAAAAAATGCAAAAAAAATGCAAAAAAAATGCAAAAAACCCCACAAAAAATGCAAAAAAAATGCAAAAAAACCCACAAAAAATGCAAAAAAACCCACAAAAAAAATGCAAAAAAACCCACAAAAAATGCAAAAAAAATGCAAAAAAACCCACAAAAAATGCAAAAAAAATGCAAAAAAATGCAAAAAACCCCACAAAAAATGCAAAAAAAATGCAAAAAAAATGCAAAAAAACCCACAAAAAATGCAAAAAAAATGCAAAAAAAATGCAAAAAACCCCACAAAAAATGCAAAAAAAATGCAAAAAAACCCACAAAAAATGCAAAAAAACCCACAAAAAATGCAAAAAAACCCACAAAAAAATGCAAAAAAACCCACAAAAAATGCAAAAAAAATGCAAAAAAACCCACAAAAAATGCAAAAAAAATGCAAAAAAACCCACAAAAAATGCAAAAAAAATGCAAAAAAAATGCAAAAAACCCCACAAAAAATGCAAAAAAATGCAAAAAAAATGCAAAAAAACCCACAAAAAATGCAAAAAAAATGCAAAAAAACCCACAAAAAAATGCAAAAAAACCCACAAAAAATGCAAAAAAAAATGCAAAAAAACCCACAAAAAATGCAAAAAAAATGCAAAAAAAATGCAAAAAAATGCAAAAAAACCCACAAAAAAATGCAAAAAAACCCACAAAAAAATGCAAAAAAAACACAAAAAAATGCAAAAAAAATGCAAAAAAACCCACAAAAAAATGCAAAAAAAATGCAAAAAAACCCACAAAAAATGCAAAAAAAATGCAAAAAAAATGCAAAAAAAATGCAAAAAAAATGCAAAAAAACCCACAAAAAATGCAAAAACACCCACAAAAAAATGCAAAAAAACCCACAAAAAAATGCAAAAAAAATGCAAAAAAACCCACAAAAAAATGCAAAAAAACCCACAAAAAAATTCAAAAAAAAATGCAAAAAAACACAAAAAAATGCAAAAAAAACACAAAAAAATGCAAAAAATCCTACAAAAAAATGCAAAAAAAACACAAAAAAATGCAAAAAAACCCACAAAAAATGCAAAAAAAATGCAAAAAAAATGCAAAAAAAACCACAAAAAATTTCAAAAAAAAATGCAAAAAAACACAAAAAAATGCAAAAAAAACACAAAAAAATGCAAAAAAATGCAAAAAAGATGCAAAAAAAATGCAAAAAAACCCACAAAAATGCAAAAAAAAAGCAAAAAAAACACAAAAAAAATGCAAAAAAACACAAAAAAATGCAAAAAAAACACAAAAAAATGCAAAAAAATGCAAAAAAAATGCAAAAAAAATGCAAAAAAAATGCAAAAAAAATGCAAAAAAACCCACAAAAAAATTCAAAAAAAAATGCAAAAAAACAAAAAAAAATGCAAAAAAAACACAAAAAAATACAAAAAAAATGCAAAAAAAATGCAAAAAAAATGCAAAAAAAATGCAAAAAAATGCAAAAAACCCCACAAAAAATGTAAAAAAAATGCAAAAAAACCCACAAAAAAATGCAAAAAAAAACACAAAAAAATGCAAAAAAATGCAAAAAAACCCACAAAAAAATGCAAAAAAACACAAAAAAATGCAAAAAAAACCCACAAAAAATGCAAAAAAAATGCAAAAAAAATGCAAAAAAATGCAAAAAACCCCACAAAAAAATGCAAAAAAAAACACAAAAAAATGCAAAAAAAATGCAAAAAAAAAATGCAAAAAAACCCACAAAAAATGCAAAAAAACCCACAAAAAAATGCAAAAAAAATGCAAAAAAACCCACAAAAAAATGCAAAAAAACCCACAAAAATGCAAAAAAAATGCAAAAAAAATGCAAAAAAACCCACAAAAAAATGCAAAAAAACCCACAAAAAATGCAAAAAAAATGCAAAAAACCCCACAAAAAATGCAAAAAAAATGCAAAAAAACCCACAAAAAATGCAAAAAAAATGCAAAAAAAATGCAAAAAAAATGCAAAAAAACCCACAAAAAATGCAAAAAAAATGCAAAAAAACCCACAAAAAATGCAAAAAAACCCACAAAAAAATGCAAAAAAACCCACAAAAAATGCAAAAAAAATGCAAAAAAACCCACAAAAAATGCAAAAAAAATGCAAAAAAAATGCAAAAAAAATGCAAAAAACCCCACAAAAAATGCAAAAAAATGCAAAAAAAATGCAAAAAAACCCACAAAAAATGCAAAAAAAATGCAAAAAAACCCACAAAAAAATGCAAAAAAACCCACAAAAAATGCAAAAAAAAATGCAAAAAAACCCACAAAAAAATGCAAAAAAACCCACAAAAAATGCAAAAAAAATGCAAAAAAACCCACAAAAAATGCAAAAAAAATGCAAAAAAAATGCAAAAAAAATGCAAAAAACCCCACAAAAAATGCAAAAAAATGCAAAAAAAATGCAAAAAAACCCACAAAAAATGCAAAAAAAATGCAAAAAAACCCACAAAAAAATGCAAAAAAACCCACAAAAAATGCAAAAAAAAATGCAAAAAAACCCACAAAAAATGCAAAAAAAATGCAAAAAAAATGCAAAAAAACCCACAAAAAATGCAAAAAAAATGCAAAAAAACCCACAAAAAAATGCAAAAAAACCCACAAAAAAATGCAAAAAAAACACAAAAAAATGCAAAAAAAATGCAAAAAAACCCACAAAAAAATGCAAAAAAAATGCAAAAAAACCCACAAAAAATGCAAAAAAACCCACAAAAAAGTGCAAAAAAACCCACAAAAAAATGCAAAAAAAATGCAAAAAAACCCACAAAAAATGCAAAAAAACCCACAAAAAAATGCAAAAAAACCCACAAAAAATGCAAAAAAAATGCAAAAAAACCCACAAAAAATGCAAAAAAAATGCAAAAAAACCCACAAAAAAATGCAATAAAACCCACAAAAAAATGCAAAAAAAACACAAAAAAATGCAAAAAAAATGCAAAAAAACCCACAAAAAAATGCAAAAAAAATGCAAAAAAACCCACAAAAAATGCAAAAAAACCCACAAAAAAGTGCAAAAAAACCCACAAAAAAATGCAAAAAAAATGCAAAAAAACCCACAAAAAAATGCAAAAAACCCCACAAAAAATGCAAAAAAAATGCAAAAAAAATGCAAAAAAACACAAAAAAATGCAAAAAAAACACAAAAAAATGCAAAAAAACCCACAAAAAAATGCAAAAAAAACACAAAAAAATGCAAAAAAAACACAAAAAAAATGCAAAAAAACACACAAAAAAATGCAAAAAAAATGCAAAAAAATGCAAAAAAACCCACAAAAAAATGCAAAAAAAACACAAAAAAATGCAAAAAAAACAAAAAAAATGCAAAAAAACACACAAAAAAATGCAAAAAAAATGCAAAAAAACCCACAAAAAATGCAAAAAAAATGCAAAAAAACCCACAAAAAAATGCAAAAAAACCCACAAAAAAATGCAAAAAAAACACAAAAAAATGCAAAAAATGCAAAAAAACCCACAAAAAATGCAAAAAAAATGCAAAAAAAATGCAAAAAAAATGCAAAAAAAATGCAAAAAAACCCACAAAAAATGCAAAAACACCCACAAAAAAATGCAAAAAAACCCACAAAAAAATGCAAAAAAAATGCAAAAAAACCCACAAAAAAATGTTAAAAAAAATGCAAAAAAACCCACAAAAAATGCAAATAAAATGCAAAAAAAATCACAAAAAAATGCAAAAAAACCCACAAAAAATGCAAAAAAATGCAAAAAAAATGCAAAAAAATGCAAAAAAAATGCAAAAAAAAAGCAAAAAAAACACAAAAAATGCAAAAAAAAAGCAAAAAAAACCACAAAAAATGCAAAAAAAATGCAAAAAAAACACAAAAAATGCAAAAAAAAAGCAAAAAAAAACAAAAAATGCAAAAAAATGCAAAAAAAATGCAAAAAAATGCAAAAAAAATGCAAAAAAAAAGCAAAAAAAACACAAAAAATGCAAAAAAAAAGCAAAAAAAACCACAAAAAATGCAAAAAAAATGCAAAAAAACACAAAAAATGCAAAAAAAAAGCAAAAAAAAACAAAAAATGCAAAAAAAATGCAAAAAAAACACAAAAAACCCACAAAAAATGCAAAAAAATGCAAAAAAAATGCAAAAAAATGCAAAAAAAAATGCAAAAAAATGCAAAAAAAATGCAAAAAAAATGCAAAAAAAAAAGCAAAAAAAACACAAAAAATGCAAAAAAAATGCAAAAAAACCCACAAAAAAATGCAAAAAAAATGCAAAAAAACCCACAAAAAATGCAAAAAAAATGCAAAAAAAACACAAAAAAATACAAAAAAATGCAAAAAAAATGCAAAAAAACCCACAAAAAATGCAAAAAAAAATGCAAAAAAAATGCAAAAAAACCCACAAAAAATACAAAAAAAAATGCAAAAAAACCCACAAAAAATGCAAAAAAAATGCAAAAAAAACACAAAAAAAATGCAAAAAAAAACACAAAAAATGCAAAAAAATGCAAAAAAAATGCAAAATAAACACAAAAAACCCACAAAAAATGCAAAAAAATGCAAAAAAAATGCAAAAAAACCCACAAAAAATGCAAAAAAAAACACAAAAAAATGCAAAAAAAATGCAAAAAAAACACAAAAAATGCAAAAAAATGCAAAAAAAATGCAAAATAAACACAAAAAACCCACAAAAAATGCAAAAAAATGCAAAAAAAATGCAAAAAAACCCACAAAAAAATGCAAAAAAACCCACAAAAAAATGCAAAAAAAACACAAAAAAATGCAAAAAATGCAAAAAAACCCACAAAAAAATGCAAAAAAAATGCAAAAAAAATGCAAAAAAAATGCAAAAAAAATGCAAAAAAACCCACAAAAAATGCAAAAACACCCACAAAAAAATGCAAAAAAACCCACAAAAAAATGCAAAAAAAATGCAAAAAAACCCACAAAAAAATGTTAAAAAAAATGCAAAAAAACCCACAAAAAATGCAAATAAAATGCAAAAAAAATCACAAAAAAATGCAAAAAAACCCACAAAAAATGCAAAAAAATGCAAAAAAAATGCAAAAAAATGCAAAAAAAATGCAAAAAAAAGCAAAAAAAACACAAAAAATGCAAAAAAAAAGCAAAAAAAACCACAAAAAATGCAAAAAAAATGCAAAAAAAACACAAAAAATGCAAAAAAAAAGCAAAAAAAAACAAAAAATGCAAAAAAATGCAAAAAAAATGCAAAAAAATGCAAAAAAAATGCAAAAAAAAAGCAAAAAAAACACAAAAAATGCAAAAAAAAAGCAAAAAAAACCACAAAAAATGCAAAAAAAATGCAAAAAAAACACAAAAAATGCAAAAAAAAAGCAAAAAAAAACAAAAAATGCAAAAAAAATGCAAAAAAAACACAAAAAACCCACAAAAAATGCAAAAAAATGCAAAAAAAATGCAAAAAAATGCAAAAAAAAATGCAAAAAAATGCAAAAAAAATGCAAAAAAAATGCAAAAAAAAAAGCAAAAAAAACACAAAAAATGCAAAAAAAATGCAAAAAAACCCACAAAAAAATGCAAAAAAAATGCAAAAAAACCCACAAAAAATGCAAAAAAAATGCAAAAAAAACACAAAAAAATACAAAAAAATGCAAAAAAAATGCAAAAAAACCCACAAAAAATGCAAAAAAAAATGCAAAAAAAATGCAAAAAAACCCACAAAAAATACAAAAAAAAATGCAAAAAAACCCACAAAAAATGCAAAAAAAATGCAAAAAAAACACAAAAAAAATGCAAAAAAAAACACAAAAAATGCAAAAAAATGCAAAAAAAATGCAAAATAAACACAAAAAACCCACAAAAAATGCAAAAAAATGCAAAAAAAATGCAAAAAAACCCACAAAAAATGCAAAAAAAAACACAAAAAAATGCAAAAAAAATGCAAAAAAAACACAAAAAATGCAAAAAAATGCCAAAAAAATGCAAAATAAACACAAAAAACCCACAAAAAATGCAAAAAAATGCAAAAAAAATGCAAAAAAACCCACAAAAAATGCAAAAAAAAACACAAAAAAATGCAAAAAAAATGCAAAAAAAAACACAAAAAAATGCAAAAAAAAAGCAAAAAAAAAAAAAAAAAATGCAAAAAAAATGCAAAAAAACCGACAAAAAAATGCAAAAAAACACAAAAAAATCCAAAAAAAACCACAAAAAATGCAAAAAAAATGCAAAAAAACCCACAAAAAAATGCAAAAAAACCCAAAAAAATCCAAAAAAACCCAAAAAAAATTCAAAAAAAATGCAAAAAAATGCAAAAAAACCCACAAAAAAATGCAAAAAAAATGCTAAAAAATCCACAAAAAATGCAAAAAAATGCAAAAAAACCCACAAAAAATGCAAAAAAAAAAGCAAAAAAAAACACAAAAAATGTTAAAAAAAATGCAAAAAAACCCACAAAAAATGCAAATAAAATGCAAAAAAAATCACAAAAAATGCAAAAAAACCCACAAAAAATGCAAAAAAAATGCAAAAAAATGCAAAAAAAATGCAAAAAAAAAAGCAAAAAAAACACAAAAAATGCAAAAAAAAAGCAAAAAAAACCACAAAAAATGCAAAAAAAATGCAAAAAAAACACAGAAAATGCAAAAAAAAAGCAAAAAAAAAACACAAAAAATGCAAAAAAAAATGCAAAAAAAACACAAAAAAATGCAAAAAAATGCAAAAAAATGCAAAAAAACCCACAAAAAAAATGCAAAAAAAACACAAAAAATGCAAAAAAAACACAAAAAATGCAAAAAAATGCAAAAAAAATGCAAAATGAACACAAAAAACCCACAAAAAATGCAAAAAAATGCAAAAAAATGCAAAAAAATGCAAAAAAAATGCAAAAAAAATGCAAAAAAAAAGCAAAAAAAATGCAAAAAAAAAAGCAAAAAAAACACAAAAAATGCAAAAAAAATGCAAAAAAAACCACAAAAAAATGCAAAAAAAACACAAAAAATGCAAAAAAAATGCAAAAAATGCAAAAAAACCCACAAAAAAATGCAAAAAAACACAAAAAAATCCAAAAAAACCCAAAAAAAATGCAAAAAAAATGCAAAAAAATGCAAAAAAACCCACAAAAAAATGCAAAAAAAATGCAAAAAAACCCACAAAAAATGCAAAAAAAATGCAAAAAAACCCACAAAAAATGCAAAAAAAAAAAGCAAAAAAAAACACAAAAAATGTTAAAAAAAATGCAAAAAAACCCACAAAAAATGCAAATAAAATGCAAAAAAAATCACAAAAAAATGCAAAAAAACCCACAAAAAATGCAAAAAAAATGCAAAAAAATGCAAAAAAAATGCAAAAAAATGCAAAAAAAATGCAAAAAAAATGCAAAAAAAAAGCAAAAAAAACAAAAAATGCAAAAAAATGCAAAAAAAAAAGCAAAAAAAACACAAAAAATGCAAAAAAAATGCAAAAAAAACCACAAAAAAATGCAAAAAAAACACAAAAAATGCAAAAAAAATGCAAAAAATGCAAAAAAACCCACAAAAAAATGCAAAAAAACACAAAAAAATCCAAAAAAACCCAAAAAAAATGCAAAAAAATGCAAAAAAATGCAAAAAAACCCACAAAAAAATGCAAAAAAAATGCAAAAAAACCCACAAAAAATGCAAAAAAAATGCAAAAAAACCCACAAAAAATGCAAAAAAAAAAGCAAAAAAAAACACAAAAAATGTTAAAAAAAATGCAAAAAAACCCACAAAAAATGCAAATAAAATGCAAAAAAAATCACAAAAAAATGCAAAAAAACCCACAAAAAATGCAAAAAAAATGCAAAAAAATGCAAAAAAAATGCAAAAAAATGCAAAAAAAATGCAAAAAAAATGCAAAAAAAAAGCAAAAAAAACACAAAAAATGCAAAAAAATGCAAAAAAACCCACAAAAAATGCAAAAAAAATGCAAAAAAATGCAAAAAAAATGCAAAAAAATGCAAAAAAAATGCAAAAAAAATGCAAAAAAAAAGCAAAAAAAACACAAAAAATGCAAAAAAATGCAAAAAAAATGCAAAATAAACACAAAAAATGCAAAAAAATGCAAAAAAATGCAAAAAAAATGCAAAAAAACCCACAAAAAATGCAAAAAAAAACACAAAAAAATGCAAAAAAAATGCAAAAAAAAACACAAAAAAATGCAAAAAAAAAGCAAAAAAAAAAAAAAAAAATGCAAAAAAAATGCAAAAAAAACGACAAAAAAATGCAAAAAAACACAAAAAAATCCAAAAAAAACCACAAAAAATGCAAAAAAAATGCAAAAAAATGCAAAAAAACCCACAAAAAAATGCAAAAAAACACAAAAAAATCCAAAAAAACCCCAAAAAAATGCAAAAAAAATGCAAAAAAATGCAAAAAAACCCACAAAAAAATGCAAAAAAAATGCAAAAAAACCCACAAAAAATGCAAAAAAAATGCAAAAAAATGCAAAAAAAATGCAAAAAAATGCAAAAAAAATGCAAAAAAAATGCAAAAAAAAAGCAAAAAAAACACAAAAAATGCAAAAAAAAAGCAAAAAAAAACACAAAAAATGCAAAAAAAATGCAAAAAAAACACAAAAAATGCAAAAAAAAAGCAAAAAAAACCACAAAAAATGCAAAAAAAATGCAAAAAAAACACAAAAAAATGAAAAAAAATGCAAAAAAATGCAAAAAAAACCCACAAAAAAAATGCAAAAAAAAACACAAAAAAATGCAAAAAAAACACAAAAAATGCAAAAAAATGCAAAAAAAATGCAAAATAAACACAAAAAAACCCACAAAAAATGCAAAAAAAATGCAAAAAAACCCACAAAAAATGCAAAAAAAAAAAGCAAAAAAAAACACAAAAAATGTTAAAAAAAATGCAAAAAAACCCACAAAAAATGCAAATAAAATGCAAAAAAAATCACAAAAAAATGCAAAAAAACCCACAAAAAATGCAAAAAAAAACACAAAAAAATGCAAAAAAAATGCAAAAAAAAACACAAAAAAATGCAAAAAAAATGCAAAAAAAAAGCAAAAAAAACACAAAAAATGCAAAAAAAAAGCAAAAAAAACCACAAAAAAAATGCAAAAAAAAACACAAAAAAATGCAAAAAAAACACAAAAAATGCAAAAAAATGCAAAAAAAATGCAAAATAAACACAAAAAATGCAAAAAAATGCAAAAAAATGCAAAAAAAATGCAAAAAAACCCACAAAAAATGCAAAAAAAAACACAAAAAAATGCAAAAAAAATGCAAAAAAAAACACAAAAAAATGCAAAAAAAAAGCAAAAAAAAAAAAAAAAAAAAAAAAAAAATGCAAAAAAACCGACAAAAAAATGCAAAAAAACACAAAAAAATCCAAAAAAAACCACAAAAAATGCAAAAAAAATGCAAAAAAATGCAAAAAAACCCACAAAAAAATGCAAAAAAAATGCAAAAAAACCCACAAAAAATGCAAAAAAAATGCAAAAAAATGCAAAAAAAATGCAAAAAAATGCAAAAAAAATGCAAAAAAAATGCAAAAAAAAAGCAAAAAAAACACAAAAAATGCAAAAAAAAAGCAAAAAAAAACACAAAAAATGCAAAAAAAATGCAAAAAAAACAAAAAATGCAAAAAAAAAGCAAAAAAAACCACAAAAAATGCAAAAAAAATGCAAAAAAAACACAAAAAAATGAAAAAAAATGCAAAAAAATGCAAAAAAAACCCACAAAAAAAATGCAAAAAAAAACACAAAAAAATGCAAAAAAAACACAAAAAATGCAAAAAAATGCAAAAAAAATGCAAAATAAACACAAAAAAACCCACAAAAAATGCAAAAAAATGCAAAAAAAATGCAAAAAAATGCAAAAAAAAATGCAAAAAAATGCAAAAAAAATGCAAAAAAAATGCAAAAAAAAAGCAAAAAAAACACAAAAAATGCAAAAAAAATGCAAAAAAACCCACAAAAAATGCAAAAAAAATGCAAAAAAACCCACAAAAAATGCAAAAAAAATGCAAAAAAAACACAAAAAAATACAAAAAAATGCAAAAAAAATGCAAAAAAACCCACAAAAAATGCAAAAAAAAAAGCAAAAAAAAACACAAAAAATGCAAAAAAATGCAAAAAAAAACACAAAAAAATGCAAAAAACCGACAAAAAAATGCAAAAAAACACAAAAAAATCCAAAAAAACCCCACAAAAAATGCAAAAAAATGCAAAAAAATGCAAAAAAAAATGCAAAAAAATGCAAAAAAAATGCAAAAAAAATGCAAAAAAAAAAGCAAAAAAAACACAAAAAATGCAAAAAAAATGCAAAAAAACCCACAAAAAATGCAAAAAAAATGCAAAAAAACCCACAAAAAATGCAAAAAAAATGCAAAAAAAACACAAAAAAATACAAAAAAATGCAAAAAAAATGCAAAAAAACCCACAAAAAATGCAAAAAAAAAAGCAAAAAAAAACACAAAAAATGCAAAAAAATGCAAAAAAAAACACAAAAAAATGCAAAAAACCGACAAAAAAATGCAAAAAAACACAAAAAAATCCAAAAAAACCCCACAAAAAATGCAAAAAAATGCAAAAAAACACAAAAAAATCCAAAAAAACCCCACAAAAAATGCAAAAAAATGCAAAAAAACCCACAAAAAAATGCAAAAAAACCCACAAAAAATGCAAAAAAAATGCAAAAAAACCCACAAAAAATGCAAAAAAAAAATAAAAAAAAAACACAAAAAATGCAAAAAAATGCAAAAAAAACACAAAAAAATGCAAAAAAAATGCAAAAAAAAAACAAAAAAATGCAAAAAAATCCAAAAAAAACCCACAAAAAAAATGCAAAAAAAACACAAAAAAATGCAAAAAAAACACAAAAAATGCAAAAAAATGCAAAAAAAATGCAAAATAAACACAAAAAACCCACAAAAAATGCAAAAAAAATGCAAAAAAAATGCAAAAAAAATGCAAAAAAATGCAAAAAACCCCACAAAAAATGCAAAAAAAACCACAAAAAACCACAAAAAATGCAAAAAAATGCAAAAAACCCCACAAAAAATGCAAAAAAAATGCAAAAAAACCCACAAAAAAATGCAAAAAAATCCACAAAAAAATGCAAAAAAAAATGCAAAAAAATGCAAAAAAAATGCAAAAAAACACAAAAAATGCAAAAAAACCCACAAAAAAATGCAAAAAAAAACAAAAAAAATGCTAAAAAACCCACAAAAAATGCAAAAAAAAATGCAAAAAAAATGCAAAAAAACCCACAAAAAATGCAAAAAAATGCAAAAAAAACACAAAAAAATACAAAAAAAATGCAAAAAAAATGCAAAAAAAACCCACAAAAAATGCAAAAAAAATGCAAAAAAATGCAAAAAAATGCAAAAAAAATGCAAAATAAACACAAAAAACCCACAAAAAATGCAAAAAAAATGCAAAAACAATGCAAAAAAAATGCAAAAAAATGCAAAAAACCCCACAAAAAATGCAAAAAAAACCACAAAAAACCACAAAAAATGCAAAAAAATGCAAAAAACCCCACAAAAAATGCAAAAAAAATGCAAAAAAACCCACAAAAAAATGCAAAAAAATCCACAAAAAAATGCAAAAAAAAATGCAAAAAAATGCAAAAAAAATGCAAAAAAACACAAAAAATGCAAAAAAACCCACAAAAAAATGCAAAAAAAAACACAAAAAAATGCTAAAAAACCCACAAAAAATGCAAAAAAAAATGCAAAAAAAATGCAAAAAAACCCACAAAAAATGCAAAAAAATGCAAAAAAAACACAAAAAAATACAAAAAAAATGCAAAAAAAATGCAAAAAAAACCCACAAAAAATGCAAAAAAAATGCAAAAAAATGCAAAAAAATGCAAAAAAAATGCAAAAAAACCCACAAAAAATGCAAAAAAAATGCAAAAAAACCCACAAAAAATGCAAAAAAAAAAGCAAAAAAAACCACAAAAAATGTTAAAAAAAATGCAAAAAAAACACAAAAAATGCAAAAAAAAAGCAAAAAAAACCACAAAAAATGCAAAAAAAATGCAAAAAAAACACAAAAAAATGCAAAAAAAACGACAAAAAAATGCAAAAAAACACAAAAAAATCCAAAAAAACCCACAAAAAATGCAAAAAAACCCACAAAAAAATGCAAAAAAAATGCAAAAAAACCCACAAAAAAATGCAAAAAAAATGCAAAAAAAACCACAAAAAATGCAAAAAAAATGCAAAAAAAACACAAAAAAATACAAAAAAAATGCAAAAAAAATGCAAAAAAACCCACAAAAAATGCAAAAAAAGCAAAAAAAACCACAAAAAATGCAAAAAAAATGCAAAAAAAAACACAAAAAAATGCAAAAAAACCGACAAAAAAATGCAAAAAAACACAAAAAAATCCAAAAAAAAACCCACAAAAAATGCAAAAAAAAAAGCAAAAAAAACCACAAAAA
>JAKRKW010000463.1:0-24904 GCA_023566125.1 Zingel zingel | reverse complement strand
TTTTGCATTTTTTTTGCATTTTTTTGCATTTTTTTTGCATTTTTTTGCATTTTTTTTGCATTTTTTTTGCATATTTTTTTGCATATTTTTTTTGCATTTTTTTTTTGCATTTTTTTTGCATTTTTTTGCATTTTTTTGCATTTTTTTTTGCATTTTTTTTTGCATTTTTTTTGCATTTTTTTGCATTTTTTTGCATTTTTTTTTTGCATTTTTTTTGCATTTTTTTTGCATTTTTTTGCATTTTTTTTGCATTTTTTTTTTTTGCATTTTTTTTTGCATTTTTTTTTGCATTTTTTTGCATTTTTTTGCATTTTTTTGCATTTTTTTTGCATTTTTTTGCATTTTTTTTGCATTTTTTTTGCATATTTTTTTTGCATATTTTTTTTGCATTTTTTTTTGCATTTTTTTGCATTTTTTTGCATTTTTTTTGCATTTTTTTTTGCATTTTTTTGCATTTTTTTTGCATTTGTTTTGCATTTTTTTTTGCATTTTTTTTGCATATTTTTTTGCATTTTTTTTTGCATTTTTTTTGCATTTTTTTTTTGCATTTTTTTTGCATTTTTTTGCATTTTTTTGCATTTTTTTTTTGCATTTTTTTGCATTTTTTTTTGCATTTTTTTGCATTTTTTTTGCATTTTTTTTTGCATTTTTTTGCATTTTTTTTGCATTTTTTTTGCATTTTTTTTTGCATTTTTTTTGCATTTTTTTGCATTTTTTTTGCATTTTTTTTGCATTTTTTTTTGCATTTTTTTTGCATTTTTTTTGCATTTTTTTGCATTTTTTTTTGCATTTTTTTGCATATTTTTTTGCATTTTTTTGCATTTTTTTTGCATTTTTTTTTGCATTTTTTTTGCATTTTTTTGCATTTTTTTGCATTTTTTTGCATTTTTTTGCATTTTTTTGCATTTTTTTGCATTTTTTTTGCATTTTTTTTGCATTTTTTTTGCATTTTTTTTGCATTTTTTTGCATTTTTTTGCCTTTTTTTGCATTTTTTTTGCATTTTTTTTGCATTTTTTTTGCATTTTTTTGCATTTTTTTTGCATTTTTTTGCATTTTTTTTGCATTTTTTTTTGCATTTTTTTTGCATTTTTTTTGCATTTTTTTGCATTTTTTTTGCATTTTTTTTTGCATTTTTTTTTGCATTTTTTTGCATTTTTTTTGCATTTTTTTGCATATTTTTTTGCATTTTTTTGCATTTTTTTGCATTTTTTTTTTGCATTTTTTTTGCATTTTTTTGCATTTTTTTGCATTTTTTTTTGCATTTTTTTTTGCATTTTTTTGCATTTTTTTGCATTTTTTTGCATTTTTTTTGCATTTTTTTTTGCATTTTTTTTGCATTTTTTTTTGCATTTTTTTTGCATTTTTTTTGCATTTTTTTTGCATTTTTTTGCATTTTTTTTGCATTTTTTTTTGCATATTTTTTTGCATTTTTTTGCATTTTTTTGCATTTTTTTTTGCATTTTTTTTGCATTTTTTTGCATTTTTTTGCATTTTTTTATGCATTTTTTTGCATTTTTTTTTTGCATTTTTTTGCATTTTTTTTGCATTTTTTTGCATTTTTTTTTGCATTTTTTTTGCATTTTTTTGCATTTTTTTTTGCATTTTTTTGCATTTTTTTTGCATTTTTTTTGCATATTTTTTGCATTTTTTTTTGCATTTTTTTTGCATTTTTTGGATTTTTTTGCATTTTTTTTGCATTTTTTTTGCATTTTTTTTGCATTTTTTTTGCATTTTTTTTGCATTTTTTTGCATTTTTTTTTGCATTTTTTTGCATTTTTTTTTGCATTTTTTTTGCATTTTTTTTTGCATATTTTTTTGCATATTTTTTTGCATTTTTTTGCATTTTTTTTTGCATTTTTTTTTGCATTTTTTTTGCATTTTTTTGCATTTTTTTGCATTTTTTTGCATTTTTTTGCATTTTTTTGCATTTTTTTGCATTTTTTTTGCATTTTTTTTGCATTTTTTTTGCATTTTTTTTGCATTTTTTTTTGCATTTTTTTGCATTTTTTTGCATTTTTTTTTGCATTTTTTTTGCATTTTTTTGCATTTTTTTGCATTTTTTTTGCATTTTTTTGCATTTTTTTTGCATTTTTTTTTTGCATTTTTTTTGCATTTTTTTGCATTTTTTTGCATTTTTTTTGCATTTTTTTTTGCATTTTTTTTGCATTTTTTTGCATTTTTTTGCATTTTTTTGCATATTTTTTGCATTTTTTTGCATTTTTTTGCATTTTTTTTTTGCATTTTTTTTGCATTTTTTTGCATTTTTTTGCATTTTTTTTTGCATTTTTTTTGCATTTTTTTGCATTTTTTTGCATTTTTTTTGCATTTTTTTTGCATTTTTTTTTGCATTTTTTTTGCATTTTTTTTTGCATTTTTTTGCATTTTTTTGCATTTTTTTTTGCATTTTTTTGCATTTTTTTTGCATTTTTTTTGCATATTTTTTTGCATTTTTTTGCATTTTTTTGCATTTTTTTTGCATTTTTTTGCATTTTTTTGCATTTTTTTGCATTTTTTTATGCATTTTTTTTGCATTTTTTTTTGCATTTTTTTTGCATTTTTTTTGCATTTTTTTGCATTTTTTTTTGCATTTTTTTTTGCATTTTTTTGCATTTTTTTTTTGCATTTTTTTGCATTTTTTTTGCATTTTTTTGCATATTTTTTGCATTTTTTTTTGCATTTTTTTGGCATTTTTTTGGATTTTTTTGCATTTTTTTTGCATTTTTTTTGCATTTTTTTTGCATTTTTTTTGCATTTTTTTGCATTTTTTTTGCATTTTTTTGCATTTTTTTTGCATATTTTTTTGCATTTTTTGCATTTTTTTTGCATTTTTTTTGCATTTTTTTGCATTTTTTTGCATTTTTTTTTGCATTTTTTTTGCATTTTTTTTGCATTTTTTTGCATTTTTTTGCATTTTTTTTTGCATATTTTTTTGCATTTTTTTTGCATTTTTTTGCATTTTTTTTTGCATTTTTTTTGCATTTTTTTGCATTTTTTTGCATTTTTTTTTGCATTTTTTTTGCATTTTTTTGCATTTTTTTGCATTTTTTTTGCATTTTTTTTTGCATTTTTTTTTGCATTTTTTTTGCATTTTTTTGCATTTTTTTGCATTTTTTTTGCATTTTTTTTGCATTTTTTTTGCATTTTTTTGCATTTTTTTGCATATTTTTTTGCATATTTTTTTGCATTTTTTTGCATTTTTTTTGCATTTTTTTTTGCATTTTTTTGCATTTTTTTGCATTTTTTTGCATTTTTTTTGCATTTTTTTTGCATTTTTTTTTGCATTTTTTTGCATTTTTTTTGCATTTTTTTTTGCATTTTTTTTTGCATTTTTTTTGCATTTTTTTGCATTTTTTTTGCATTTTTTTGCATTTTTTTTGCATTTTTTTTTGCATTTTTTTTGCATTTTTTTTGCATTTTTTTGCATTTTTTTTGCATTTTTTTTTGCATTTTTTTGCATTTTTTTTGCATTTTTTTGCATTTTTTTTTTGCATTTTTTTGCATTTTTTTGCATTTTTTTTTGCATTTTTTTTTGCATTTTTTTGCATTTTTTTTGCATTTTTTTGCATTTTTTTTGCATTTTTTTTGCATTTTTTTTGCATTTTTTTTTGCATTTTTTTTGGCATTTTTTTGGATTTTTTTGCATTTTTTTTGCATTTTTTTTTGCATTTTTTTTTGCATTTTTTTTTGCATTTTTTTGCATTTTCTTGCATTTTTTTTGCATATTTTTTTGCATAATTTTTTGCATTTTTTTGCATTTTTTTTGCATTTTTTTTTGCATTTTTTTTGCATTTTTTTGCATTTTTTTGCATATTTTTTTGCATTTTTTTTGCATTTTTTTTTGCATTTTTTTTGCATTTTTTTTGCATTTTTTTGCATTTTTTTTGCATTTTTTTTTGCATTTTTTTTTTGCATTTTTTTTGCATTTTTTTGCATTTTTTTGCATTTTTTTTGCATATTTTTTTGCATAATTTTTTTGCATTTTTTTTGCATTTTTTTTGCATTTTTTTTGCATTTTTTTTGCATTTTTTTGCATTTTTTTGCATTTTTTTTTGCATTTTTTTTGCATTTTTTTGCATTTTTTTGCATTTTTTTTGCATTTTTTTTTGCATTTTTTTGCATTTTTTTTGCATTTTTTTTTTGCATTTTTTTGCATTTTTTTTGCATTTTTTTGCATTTTTTTTTGCATTTTTTTTTGCATTTTTTTGCATTTTTTTTTGCATTTTTTTGCATTTTTTTTGCATTTTTTTTTGCATATTTTTTGCATATTTTTTTGCATTTTTTTTGCATTTTTTTGGATTTTTTTGCATTTTTTTGCATTTTTTTTTGCATTTTTTTGCATTTTTTTTGCATTTTTTTGCATTTTTTTGCATTTTTTTTGCATATTTTTTTGCATAATTTTTTTGCATTTTTTGCATTTTTTTTGCATTTTTTTTGCATTTTTTTGCATTTTTTTGCATTTTTTTTGCATTTTTTTTGCATTTTTTTTGCATTTTTTTGCATTTTTTTTGCATTTTTTTTTGCATTTTTTTGCATTTTTTTGCATTTTTTGCATTTTTTTTTGCATTTTTTTTGCATTTTTTTGCATTTTTTTGCATTTTTTTTTGCATTTTTTTGCATTTTTTTTGCATTTTTTTGCATTTTTTTTGCATTTTTTTTTGCATTTTTTTTGCATTTTTTTTGCATTTTTTTGCATTTTTTTGCATTTTTTTGCATTTTTTTTGCATTTTTTTTTGCATTTTTTTTGCATTTTTTTGCATTTTTTTGCATATTTTTTTGCATTTTTTGCATTTTTTTTGCATTTTTTTGCATTTTTTTTGCATTTTTTTGCATTTTTTTTGCATTTTTTTTTGCATTTTTTTTTGCATTTTTTTGCATTTTTTTGCATTTTTTTGCATTTTTTTTGCATATTTTTTGCATATTTTTTTGCATTTTTTTGCATTTTTTTGCATTTTTTTTTGCATTTTTTTTGCATTTTTTTGCATTTTTTTGCATTTTTTTTGCATTTTTTTTGCATTTTTTTTGCATTTTTTTTGCATTTTTTTTGCATTTTTTTTGCATTTTTTTTTTTTTGCATTTTTTTGCATTTTTTTGCATTTTTTTTGCATTTTTTTTGCATTTTTTTTGCATTTTTTTGCATTTTTTTTGCATATTTTTTTGCATTTTTTTTGCATTTTTTTGCATTTTTTTGCATTTTTTTGCATTTTTTTGCATTTTTTTTTGCATTTTTTTTGCATTTTTTTGCATTTTTTTGCATTTTTTTGCATTTTTTTTGCATATTTTTTTGCATAATTTTTTTGCATTTTTTTGCATTTTTTTTGCATTTTTTTTGCATTTTTTTGCATTTTTTTGCATTTTTTTTGCATTTTTTTTGCATTTTTTTTGCATTTTTTTGCATTTTTTTTGCATTTTTTTTTGCATTTTTTTTGCATTTTTTTGCATTTTTTGCATTTTTTTTTGCATTTTTTTTGCATTTTTTTGCATTTTTTTGCATTTTTTTTTGCATTTTTTTGCATTTTTTTGCATTTTTTTGCATTTTTTTTGCATTTTTTTTTGCATTTTTTTTGCATTTTTTTGCATTTTTTTGCATTTTTTTGCATTTTTTTTGCATTTTTTTTTGCATTTTTTTTGCATTTTTTTTGCATTTTTTTGCATATTTTTTTGCATTTTTTTGCATTTTTTTTTGCATTTTTTTTGCATTTTTTTTGCATTTTTTTGCATTTTTTTTGCATTTTTTTTGCATTTTTTTTTGCATTTTTTTTGCATTTTTTTGCATTTTTTTGCATTTTTTTTGCATATTTTTTTGCATAATTTTTTTGCATTTTTTTTGCATTTTTTTTGCATTTTTTTTGCATTTTTTTTGCATTTTTTTGCATTTTTTTTGCATTTTTTTTTGCATTTTTTTGCATTTTTTTTGCATTTTTTTGCATTTTTTTTGCATTTTTTTTTGCATTTTTTTTTGCATTTTTTTTGCATTTTTTTGCATTTTTTTTGCATTTTTTTTTGCATTTTTTTTGCATTTTTTTTGCATTTTTTTTGCATATTTTTTGCATATTTTTTTTGCATTTTTTTTGGCATTTTTTTGGATTTTTTTGCATTTTTTTGCATTTTTTTTTGCATTTTTTTTGCATTTTTTTTGCATTTTTTTGCATTTTTTTGCATTTTTTTTGCATATTTTTTGCATAATTTTTTTGCATTTTTTGCATTTTTTTTGCATTTTTTTTGCATTTTTTTGCATTTTTTTGCATTTTTTTTTGCATTTTTTTTGCATTTTTTTTGCATTTTTTTTGCATTTTTTTTGCATTTTTTTTTGCATTTTTTTGCATTTTTTTGCATTTTTTGCATTTTTTTTTGCATTTTTTTTGCATTTTTTTGCATTTTTTTGCATTTTTTTTTGCATTTTTTTGCATTTTTTTTGCATTTTTTTGCATTTTTTTTGCATTTTTTTTTGCATTTTTTTTGCATTTTTTTTGCATTTTTTTGCATTTTTTTGCATTTTTTTTGCATTTTTTTTTGCATTTTTTTTGCATTTTTTTGCATTTTTTTGCATATTTTTTTGCATTTTTTTGCATTTTTTTTTGCATTTTTTTTGCATTTTTTTTGCATTTTTTTGCATTTTTTTTGCATTTTTTTTGCATTTTTTTTTGCATTTTTTTTGCATTTTTTTGCATTTTTTTGCATTTTTTTTGCATATTTTTTTGCATAATTTTTTTGCATTTTTTTGCATTTTTTTTGCATTTTTTTTGCATTTTTTTTGCATTTTTTTGCATTTTTTTGCATTTTTTTTTGCATTTTTTTTGCATTTTTTTTGCATTTTTTTGCATTTTTTTTGCATTTTTTTTTGCATTTTTTTTGCATTTTTTTTGCATTTTTTTGCATTTTTTTTGCATTTTTTTTTGCATTTTTTTTTGCATTTTTTTGCATTTTTTTGCATTTTTTTTGCATATTTTTTTGCATAATTTTTTTGCATTTTTTTGCATTTTTTTTGCATTTTTTTTTGCATTTTTTTTGCATTTTTTTGCATTTTTTTGCATTTTTTTTTGCATTTTTTTTGCATTTTTTTTGCATTTTTTTGCATTTTTTTTGCATTTTTTTTTGCATTTTTTTTGCATTATTTTTTGCATTTTTTTTGCATTTTTTTGCATTTTTTTGCATATTTTTTTGCATAATTTTTTTGCATTTTTTTGCATTTTTTTTGCATTTTTTTTTGCATTTTTTGCATTTTTTTGCATTTTTCTTTTTTGCATTTTTTTGCATTTTTTTTTGCATTTTTTTTTGCATTTTTTTTTGCATTTTTTTGCATTTTTTTTGCATTTTTTTTGCATTTTTTTGCATTTTTTTTTGCATTTTTTTTGCATTTTTTGTGGGTTTTTTTGCATTTTTTTGCATTTTTTTTTGCATTTTTTTTGCATTTTTTGTGGGTTTTTTTGCATTTTTTTGCATTTTTTTTTGCATTTTTTTTTGCATTTTTTTTTGCATTTTTTTTTGCATTTTTTTGCATTTTTTTGCATTTTTTTGCATTTTTTTTGCATTTTTTTTTGCATTTTTTTGCATTTTTTTGCATTTTTTTTGCATTTTTTTTTGCATAATTTTTTTGCATTTTTTTTGCATTTTTTTTTGCATTTTTTTTTGCATTTTTTTTGCATTTTTTTGCATTTTTTTTGCATTTTTTTTTGCATTTTTTTTTGCATTTTTTTGCATTTTTTTTGCATTTTTTTGCATTTTTTTTGCATTTTTTTTTGCATTTTTTTTGCATTTTTTTTGCATTTTTTTGCATTTTTTTGCATTTTTTTTGCATTTTTTTTTGCATTTTTTTTGCATTTTTTTGCATTTTTTTGCATATTTTTTTGCATTTTTTTGCATTTTTTTTTGCATTTTTTTTGCATTTTTTTTGCATTTTTTTGCATTTTTTTTGCATTTTTTTTGCATTTTTTTTGCATTTTTTTTGCATTTTTTTGCATTTTTTTGCATTTTTTTTGCATATTTTTTTGCATAATTTTTTTGCATTTTTTTGCATTTTTTTTGCATTTTTTTTTGCATTTTTTTTGCATTTTTTTGCATTTTTTTGCATTTTTTTTTGCATTTTTTTTGCATTTTTTTTGCATTTTTTTGCATTTTTTTTGCATTTTTTTTTGCATTTTTTTTTGCATTTTTTTTGCATTTTTTTGCATTTTTTTTTGCATTTTTTTTTGCATTTTTTTTTGCATTTTTTTGCATTTTTTTGCATTTTTTTTGCATATTTTTTTGCATAATTTTTTTGCATTTTTTTGCATTTTTTTTGCATTTTTTTTTGCATTTTTTTTGCATTTTTTTGCATTTTTTTGCATTTTTTTTTGCATTTTTTTTGCATTTTTTTTGCATTTTTTTGCATTTTTTTTGCATTTTTTTTTGCATTTTTTTTGCATTATTTTTTGCATTTTTTTTGCATTTTTTTGCATTTTTTTGCATATTTTTTTGCATAATTTTTTTGCATTTTTTTGCATTTTTTTTGCATTTTTTTTTGCATTTTTTTTGCATTTTTTTGCATTTTTTTGCATTTTTTTTTGCATTTTTTTTGCATTTTTTTTTGCATTTTTTTTGCATTTTTTTGCATTTTTTTTGCATTTTTTTGCATTTTTTTTTGCATTTTTTTTGCATTTTTTGTGGGTTTTTTTGCATTTTTTTGCATTTTTTTTTGCATTTTTTTTTGCATTTTTTGTGGGGTTTTTTTGCATTTTTTTGCATTTTTTTTTGCATTTTTTTTTTGCATTTTTTTTTGCATTTTTTTTTGCATTTTTTTGCATTTTTTTGCATTTTTTTGCATTTTTTTTGCATTTTTTTTTGCATTTTTTTGCATTTTTTTGCATTTTTTTTGCATTTTTTTTTGCATAATTTTTTTGCATTTTTTTTGCATTTTTTTTTGCATTTTTTTTTGCATTTTTTTTGCATTTTTTTGCATTTTTTTTTGCATATTTTTTTGCATAATTTTTTTGCATTTTTTTGCATTTTTTTTGCATTTTTTTTTGCATTTTTTTTTGCATTTTTTTGCATTTTTTTGCATTTTTTTTGCATTTTTTTTGCATTTTTTTTGCATTTTTTTGCATTTATTTTGCATTTTTTTTTGCATTTTTTTGCATTTTTTTTGCATTTTTTTGCATTTTTTTTGCATTTTTTTTGCATATTTTTTTGCATTTTTTTTTGCATTTTTTTTTGCATTTTTTTTTGCATTTTTTTTGCATTTTTTTGCATTTTTTTGCATTATTTTGCATTTTTTTTGCATTTTTTTTTGCATTTTTTTTTGCATTTTTTTGCATTTTTTTGCATTTTTTTTGCATTTTTTTTGAATTTTTTTTGCATTTTTTTTGCATTTTTTTTGCATTTTTTTTTGCATTTTTTTTGCATTTTTTTTGCATTTTTTTGCATTTTTTTGCATTTTTTTTGCATTTTTTTTTGCATTTTTTTTTGCATTTTTTTTTACATTTTTTTTTGCATTTTTTTTTGCATTTTTTTGCATTTTTTTGCATTTTTTTGCATTTTTTTTGCATTTTTTTTTGCATTTTTTTTGCATTTTTTTGCATTTTTTTTGCATTTTTTTGCATTTTTTTTTGCATTTTTTTGCATTTTTTTTGCATTTTTTTTTGCATTTTTTTTGCATTTTTTTTGCATTTTTTTGCATTTTTTTTTTGCATTTTTTTTGCATTTTTTGTGGGGTTTTTTTGCATTTTTTTGCATTTTTTTTTGCATTTTTTTTGCATTTTTTGTGGGTTTTTTTTGCATTTTTTTGCATTTTTTTTGCATTTTTTTTTGCATTTTTTTTTGCATTTTTTTTTTGCATTTTTTTGCATTTTTTTGCATTTTTTTGCATTTTTTTTGCATTTTTTTTTGCATTTTTTTTGCATTTTTTTGCATTTTTTTTGCATTTTTTTTTGCATAATTTTTTTGCATTTTTTTGCATTTTTTTTGCATTTTTTTTTGCATTTTTTTTTGCATTTTTTTTTGCATTTTTTTGCATTTTTTTTTGCATATTTTTTTGCATAATTTTTTGTGCATTTTTTTGCATTTTTTTTGCATTTTTTTTTGCATTTTTTTTGCATTTTTTTGCATTTTTTTGCATTTTTTTGCATTTTTTTTGCATTTTTTTTGCATTTTTTTGCATTTTTTTTGCATTTTTTTTTGCATTTTTTTTGCATTTTTTTTGCATTTTTTTTTGCATTTTTTTTTGCATTTTTTTTGCATTTTTTTTTGCATTTTTTTTGCATTTTTTTTGCATTTTTTTTGCATTTTTTTTGCATTTTTTTTGCATTTTTTTGCATTTTTTTGCATTTTTTTTTGCATTTTTTTTTGCATTTTTTTTTTGCATTTTTTTTTGCATTTTTTTTTGCATTTTTTTTTGCATTTTTTTGCATTTTTTTGCATTTTTTTGCATTTTTTTTGCATTTTTTTTGCATTTTTTTTGCATTTTTTTGCATTTTTTTTGCATTTTTTTTTGCATTTTTTTGCATTTTTTTGCATTTTTTTGCATTTTTTTTGCATTTTTTTTTGCATTTTTTTTGCATTTTTTTTGCATTTTTTTGCATTTTTTTTTGCATATTTTTTTGCATAATTTTTTTGCATTTTTTTGCATTTTTTTTGCATTTTTTTTTGCATTTTTTTTTGCATTTTTTTTGCATTTTTTTGCATTTTTTTTGGCATTTTTTTTGCATTTTTTTGCATTTTTTTTGCATTTTTTTTTGCATTTTTTTTGCATTTTTTTTGCATTTTTTTTGCATTTTTTTTTGCATTTTTTTTGCATTTTTTTTTGCATTTTTTTTGCATTTTTTTTTGCATTTTTTTTGCATTTTTTTTGCATTTTTTTTGCATTTTTTTGCATTTTTTTTGCATTTTTTTGCATTTTTTTTTTGCATTTTTTTGCATTTTTTTGCATTTTTTTTTGCATTTTTTTTGCATTTTTTTGCATTTTTTTGCATTTTTTTTGCATTTTTTTGCATTTTTTTTTGCATTTTTTTGCATTTTTTTTGCATTTTTTTTTTGCATTTTTTTGCATTTTTTTTGCATTTTTTTTGCATTTTTTTGCATTTTTTTTGCATTTTTTTGCATTTTTTTTGCATTTTTTTTTGCATTTTTTTTTGCATTTTTTTGCATTTTTTTGCATTTTTTTTGCATTTTTTTTTTGCATTTTTTTGCATTTTTTTTTGCATTTTTTTGCATTTTTTTTTGCATTTTTTTTTGCATTTTTTTGGATTTTTTTGCATTTTTTTTTGCATTTTTTTTGCATTTTTTTTGCATTTTTTGCATTTTTTTTGCATATTTTTTTGCATAATTTTTTTGCATTTTTTTGCATTTTTTTGCATTTTTTTTTGCATTTTTTTTTGCATTTTTTTGCATTTTTTTGCATTTTTTTTTGCATTTTTTTTGCATTTTTTTTTGCATTTTTTTGCATTTTTTTTGCATTTTTTTGCATTTTTTTTGCATTTTTTTTTGCATTTTTTTTTTGCATTTTTTTTTGCATTTTTTTGCATTTTTTTGGCATTTTTTTTGCATTTTTTTGCATTTTTTTTGCATTTTTTTTTGCATTTTTTTTGCATTTTTTTTGCATTTTTTTTGCATTTTTTTGCATTTTTTTTGCATATTTTTTTGCATAATTTTTTTGCATTTTTTTGCATTTTTTTTGCATTTTTTTTTGCATTTTTTTTGCATTTTTTTGCATTTTTTTGCATTTTTTTTTGCATTTTTTTGCATTTTTTTTTGCATTTTTTTTTGCATTTTTTTTGCATTTTTTTTGCATTTTTTTGCATTTTTTTGCATTTTTTTTGCATATTTTTTTGCATAATTTTTTTGCATTTTTTTGCATTTTTTTGCATTTTTTTTGCATTTTTTTTTGCATTTTTTTTGCATTTTTTTGCCTTTTTTTGCATTTTTTTTTTGCATTTTTTTTGCATTTTTTTTGCATTTTTTTGCATTTTTTTTGCATTTTTTTTTGCATTTTTTTTGCATTTTTTTTGCATTTTTTTGCATTTTAGTTTGCATTTTTTTTTGCATTTTTTTTTGCATTTTTTTGCATTTTTTTGCATTTTTTTTGCATATTTTTTTGCATAATTTTTTTGCATTTTTTTGCATTTTTTTTGCATTTTTTTTGCATTTTTTTGCATTTTTTTGCATTTTTTTTTGCATTTTTTTTGCATTTTTTTTGCATTTTTTTGCATTTTTTTTGCATTTTTTTTTGCATTTTTTTTGCATTTTTTTTTGCATTTTTTTTGCATTTTTTTTGCATTTTTTTTGCATTTTTTTGCATTTTTTTTGCATTTTTTTTTGCATAATTTTTTTGCATTTTTTTGCATTTTTTTGCATTTTTTTTTGCATTTTTTTTGCATTTTTTTGCATTTTTTTGCATTTTTTTATGCATTTTTTTGCATTTTTTTTTGCATTTTTTTGCATTTTTTTTGCATTTTTTTTTGCATTTTTTTGCATTTTTTTTTGCATTTTTTTTGCATTTTTTTTGCATTTTTTTTGCATTTTTTTTGCATTTTTTTTTGCATTTTTTTTGCATTTTTTGTGGGTTTTTTTTGCATTTTTTTGCATTTTTTTTTGCATTTTTTTTGCATTTTTTGTGGGTTTTTTTTGCATTTTTTTGCATTTTTTTTTGCATTTTTTTTGCATTTTTTTTTGCATTTTTTTTTGCATTTTTTTGCATTTTTTTGCATTTTTTTGCATTTTTTTTGCATTTTTTTTTGCATTTTTTTTGCATTTTTTTTGCATTTTTTTTTGCATTTTTTTGCATTTTTTTTGCATATTTTTTTGCATAATTTTTTTGCATTTTTTTGCATTTTTTTTGCATTTTTTTTTGCATTTTTTTGGCATTTTTTTGCATTTTTTTGCATTTTTTTTTGCATTTTTTTGCATTTTTTTTTGCATTTTTTTGCATTTTTTTTGCATTTTTTTTTGCATTTTTTTGCATTTTTTTGCATTTTTTTTTTGCATTTTTTTGCATTTTTTTTGCATTTTTTTTTTGCATTTTTTTGCATTTTTTTTGCATTTTTTTTTGCATTTTTTTTGCATTTTTTTTTGCATTTTTTTGCATTTTTTTTTGCATTTTTTTTGCATTTTTTGTGGGTTTTTTTGCATTTTTTTGCATTTTTTTTTGCATTTTTTTTGCATTTTTTGTGGGGTTTTTTTTGCATTTTTTTTTGCATTTTTTTTTGCATTTTTTTTTGCATTTTTTTTTGCATTTTTTTGCATTTTTTTGCATTTTTTTGCATTTTTTTTGCATTTTTTTTTTGCATTTTTTTTGCATTTTTTTGCATTTTTTTTGCATTTTTTTTTGCATAATTTTTTTGCATTTTTTTTGCATTTTTTTTTGCATTTTTTTTTGCATTTTTTTTGCATTTTTTTGCATTTTTTTTTGCATATTTTTTTGCATAATTTTTTTGCATTTTTTTGCATTTTTTTTGCATTTTTTTTTGCATTTTTTTTGCATTTTTTTGCATTTTTTTGCATTTTTTTTGCATTTTTTTTGCATTTTTTTTGCATTTTTTTGCATTTATTTTGCATTTTTTTTTTGCATTTTTTTTGCATTTTTTTTGCATTTTTTTGCATTTTTTTGCATTTTTTTTTGCATATTTTTTTGCATTTTTTTTTGCATTTTTTTTTGCATTTTTTTTTGCATTTTTTTTTTGCATTTTTTTGCATTTTTTTTGCATTTTTTTGCATTTTTTTTGCATTTTTTTTTGCATTTTTTTTGCATTTTTTTGCATTTTTTTGCATTTTTTTTGCATTTTTTTTGCATTTTTTTTTGCATTTTTTTGCATTTTTTTTGCATTTTTTTTTGCATTTTTTTTGCATTTTTTTTTGCATTTTTTTGCATTTTTTTGCATTTTTTTTGCATTTTTTTTTGCATTTTTTTTTGCATTTTTTTTTACATTTTTTTTTGCATTTTTTTTTTGCATTTTTTTGCATTTTTTTGCATTTTTTTGCATTTTTTTTGCATTTTTTTTTGCATTTTTTTTGCATTTTTTTGCATTTTTTTTGCATTTTTTTGCATTTTTTTTTGCATTTTTTTGCATTTTTTTTGCATTTTTTTGCATTTTTTTTGCATTTTTTTTTGCATTTTTTTTGCATTTTTTTTTGCATTTTTTTGCATTTTTTTTTTGCATTTTTTTTGCATTTTTTGTGGGGTTTTTTTGCATTTTTTTGCATTTTTTTTTGCATTTTTTTTGCATTTTTTGTGGGTTTTTTTTGCATTTTTTTGCATTTTTTTTTGCATTTTTTTTTGCATTTTTTTTTGCATTTTTTTGCATTTTTTTGCATTTTTTTTGCATTTTTTTTGCATTTTTTTTTGCATTTTTTTTGCATTTTTTTGCATTTTTTTTGCATTTTTTTTTGCATAATTTTTTTGCATTTTTTTGCATTTTTTTTGCATTTTTTTTTGCATTTTTTTTTGCATTTTTTTTTGCATTTTTTTGCATTTTTTTTTGCATATTTTTTTGCATAATTTTTTGTGCATTTTTTTGCATTTTTTTTGCATTTTTTTTTGCATTTTTTTTGCATTTTTTTGCATTTTTTTGCATTTTTTTGCATTTTTTTTGCATTTTTTTTGCATTTTTTTGCATTTTTTTTGCATTTTTTTTGCATTTTTTTTGCATTTTTTTTTGCATTTTTTTGCATTTTTTGCATTTTTTTTGCATATTTTTTTGCATATTTTTTTGCATTTTTTTTTGCATTTTTTTTTGCATTTTTTTTTGCATTTTTTTTTGCATTTTTTTTTGCATTTTTTTGCATTTTTTTGCATTTTTTTGCATTTTTTTTGCATTTTTTTTTGCATTTTTTTTGCATTTTTTTGCATTTTTTTGCATTTTTTTTGCATTTTTTTTGCATTTTTTTTGCATTTTTTTTGCATTTTTTTTGCATTTTTTTGCATTTTTTTGCATTTTTTTTGCATTTTTTTTTGCATTTTTTTTTTTGCATTTTTTTTTGCATTTTTTTTTGCATTTTTTTTTGCATTTTTTTGCATTTTTTTGCATTTTTTTGCATTTTTTTTGCATTTTTTTTTGCATTTTTTTTGCATTTTTTTGCATTTTTTTTGCATTTTTTTTTGCATTTTTTTGCATTTTTTTGCATTTTTTTGCATTTTTTTTGCATTTTTTTTTGCATTTTTTTTGCATTTTTTTTGCATTTTTTTGCATTTTTTTTTGCATATTTTTTTGCATAATTTTTTTGCATTTTTTTGCATTTTTTTTGCATTTTTTTTTGCATTTTTTTTGCATTTTTTTGCATTTTTTTGCATTTTTTTTGCATTTTTTTTGCATTTTTTTGCATTTTTTTTGCATTTTTTTTTGCATTTTTTTGCATTTTTTTTGCATTTTTTTTTGCATTTTTTTGCATTTTTTTTGCATTTTTTTTGCATTTTTTTGCATTTTTTTTGCATTTTTTTAACATTTTTTTTTGCATTTTTTTTGCATTTTTTGTGGGTTTTTTTTGCATTTTTTTGCATTTTTTTTTGCATTTTTTTTGCATTTCTTGTGGTTTTTTTTTGCATTTTTTTTTGCATTTTTTTGCATTTTTTTGCATTTTTTTGCATAATTTTTTTGCATTTTTTTTGCATTTTTTTGCATTTTTTTTGCATTTTTTTTGCATTTTTTTTGCATTTTTTTGCATTTTTTTTGCATTTTTTTGCATTTTTTTTGCATTTTTTTTTTGCATTTTTTTTTGCATTTTTTTTTGCATTTTTTTTTGCATTTTTTTGCATTTTTTTGCATTTTTTTGCATTTTTTTTGCATTTTTTTTTGCATTTTTTTTGCATTTTTTTGCATTTTTTTTGCATTTTTTTGCATTTTTTTGCATTTTTTTTGCATTTTTTTTTGCATTTTTTTTGCATTTTTTTGCATTTTTTTTTGCATATTTTTTTGCATAATTTTTTTGCATTTTTTTGCATTTTTTTTGCATTTTTTTTTGCATTTTTTTTGCATTTTTTTGCATTTTTTTGCATTTTTTTTGCATTTTTTTTGCATTTTTTTGCATTTTTTTTGCATTTTTTTTTGCATTTTTTTTTGCATTTTTTTGCATTTTTTTTGCATTTTTTTGCATTTTTTTTGCATTTTTTTTTTGCATTTTTTTGCATTTTTTTGCATTTTTTTTGCATTTTTTTTGCATTTTTTTTGCATTTTTTTAACATTTTTTTTTGCATTTTTTTTGCATTTTTTGTGGGTTTTTTTTGCATTTTTTTGCATTTTTTTTTGCATTTTTTTTGCATTTTTTGTGGGTTTTTTTTGCATTTTTTTTGCATTTTTTTGCATTTTTTTGCATTTTTTTGCATTTTTTTTGCATTTTTTTTTGCATTTTTTTTGCATTTTTTTGCATTTTTTTTGCATTTTTTTTTGCATAATTTTTTTGCATTTTTTTGCATTTTTTTGCATTTTTTTTGCATTTTTTTTTGCATTTTTTTTTGCATTTTTTTTGCATTTTTTTGCATTTTTTTTTGCATATTTTTTTGCATAATTTTTTTGCATTTTTTTGCATTTTTTTTTGCATTTTTTTTTGCATTTTTTTTGCATTTTTTTGCATTTTTTTGCATTTTTTTTGCATTTTTTTTGCATTTTTTTGCATTTTTTTGCATTTTTTTTGCATTTTTTTTTGCATTTTTTTTGCATTTTTTTTGCATTTTTTTTTGCATTTTTTTGCATTTTTTTTGCATATTTTTTTGCATAATTTTTTTGCATTTTTTTGCATTTTTTTTGCATTTTTTTTTGCATTTTTTTGGCATTTTTTTGCATTTTTTTGCATTTTTTTTTGCATTTTTTTGCATTTTTTTTTGCATTTTTTTGCATTTTTTTTGCATTTTTTTTTTGCATTTTTTTGCATTTTTTTTGCATTTTTTTTTTGCATTTTTTTGCATTTTTTTTGCATTTTTTTTTTGCATTTTTTTGCATTTTTTTGCATTTTTTTGCATTTTTTTTGCATTTTTTTGCATTTTTTTTTGCATTTTTTTGCATTTTTTTTTGCATTTTTTTGCATTTTTTTTGCATTTTTTTTTGCATTTTTTTTGCATTTTTTTGCATTTTTTTTGCATTTTTTTTGCATTTTTTTTGCATTTTTTTTGCATTTTTTTTTGCATTTTTTTTGCATTTTTTGTGGTTTTTTTTGCATTTTTTTGCATTTTTTTTTGCATTTTTTTTGCATTTTTTGTGGTTTTTTTTGCATTTTTTTGCATTTTTTTTTGCATTTTTTTTTGCATTTTTTTTTGCATTTTTTTGCATTTTTTTTGCATTTTTTTTTGCATTTTTTTTGCATTTTTTTTGCATTTTTTGCATTTTTTTTGCATTTTTTTTTTTGCATTTTTTTGCATTTTTTTTGCATTTTTTTTTGCATTTTTTTTGCATTTTTTTTGCATTTTTTTTGCATTTTTTTGCATTTTTTTGCATATTTTTTTGCATAATTTTTTTGCATTTTTTTGCATTTTTTTTACATTTTTTTTTGCATTTTTTTGGCATTTTTTTGCTTTTTTTTGCATTTTTTTTTGCATTTTTTTGCATTTTTTTTTGCATTTTTTTGCATTTTTTTTGCATTTTTTTTTGCATTTTTTTGCATTTTTTTTGCATTTTTTTTTTGCATTTTTTTGCATTTTTTTTGCTTTTTTTTTTGCATTTTTTTGCATTTTTTTTGCATTTTTTTGCATTTTTTTTGCATTTTTTTTTGCATTTTTTTGGCATTTTTTTGCATTTTTTTGCATTTTTTTTTGCATTTTTTTGCATTTTTTTTTGCATTTTTTTGCATTTTTTTTTGCATTTTTTTGCATTTTTTTTGCATTTTTTTTTTGCATTTTTTTGCATTTTTTTGCATTTTTTTTTTGCATTTTTTTGCATTTTTTTTGCATTTTTTTGCATTTTTTTTGCATTTTTTTGCATTTTTTTTTGCATTTTTTTGCATTTTTTTTTGCATTTTTTTGCATTTTTTTTGCATTTTTTTTTGCATTTTTTTTGCATTTTTTTTGCATTTTTTTTGCATTTTTTTTGCATTTTTTTTGCATTTTTTTTGCATTTTTTTTTGCATTTTTTTTGCATTTTTTGTGGTTTTTTTTGCATTTTTTTGCATTTTTTTTTGCATTTTTTTTGCATTTTTTGTGGGTTTTTTTTGCATTTTTTTGCATTTTTTTTTTGCATTTTTTTTTGCATTTTTTTTTGCATTTTTTTGCATTTTTTTTGCATTTTTTTTTGCATTTTTTTTGCATTTTTTTTGCATTTTTTGCATTTTTTTTGCATTTTTTTTTTGCATTTTTTTGCATTTTTTTTTGCATTTTTTTTTGCATTTTTTTTTGCATTTTTTTTGCATTTTTTTTGCATTTTTTTGCATTTTTTTTGCATTTTTTTTTGCATAATTTTTTTGCATTTTTTTGCATTTTTTTTGCATTTTTTTTTGCATTTTTTTGGCATTTTTTTTTGCATTTTTTTTGCATTTTTTTTGCATTTTTTTTGCATTTTTTTGCATTTTTTTTGCATTTTTTTGCATTTTTTTTGCATTTTTTTTTGCATAATTTTTTTGCATTTTTTTTGCATTTTTTTTGCATTTTTTTTTGCATTTTTTTTGCATTTTTTTGCATTTTTTTGCATTTTTTTTTGCATTTTTTTGCATTTTTTTTTGCATTTTTTTGCATTTTTTTTGCATTTTTTTTTGCATTTTTTTGCATTTTTTTTTTTTGCATTTTTTTGCATTTTTTTTGCATTTTTTTTTGCATTTTTTTTTGCATTTTTTTTGCATTTTTTTGCATTTTTTTTTGCATATTTTTTTGCATAATTTTTTTGCATTTTTTTGCATTTTTTTTGCATTTTTTTTTGCATTTTTTTTGCATTTTTTTGCATTTTTTTTGCATTTTTTTTGCATTTTTTTTGCATTTTTTTTGCATTTTTTTGCATTTTTTTGCATTTTTTTTTTGCATTTTTTTTTGCATTTTTTTTGCATTTTTTTGCATTTTTTTGCATTTTTTTTGCATATTTTTTTTGCATAATTTTTTTGCATTTTTTTGCATTTTTTTTGCATTTTTTTTGCATTTTTTTGCATTTTTTTGCATTTTTTTTGCATTTTTTTGCCTTTTTTTGCATTTTTTTGCATTTTTTTGCATTTTTTTTTGCATTTTTTTTTGCATTTTTTTTGCATTTTTTTGCATTTTTTTTTGCATATTTTTTTGCATATTTTTTTGCATTTTTTGCATTTTTTTGCATTTTTTTTTGCATTTTTTTTGCATTTTTTTTTGCATTTTTTTTGCATTTTTTTTGCATTTTTTTTGCATTTTTTTTGCATTTTTTTGCATTTTTTTGCATTTTTTTTGCATTTTTTTTGCATTTTTTTTTGCATTTTTTTTGCATTTTTTTTGCATTTTTTTTGCATATTTTTTTGCATATTTTTTTGCATTTTTTTGCATTTTTTTTGCATTTTTTTTGCATTTTTTTTGCATTTTTTTTGCATTTTTTTTGCATTTTTTTTTGCATTTTTTTTGCATTTTTTTGCATTTTTTTTTGCATTATTTTTTTGCATAATTTTTTTGCATTTTTTTGCATTTTTTTGCATTTTTTTTTTTGCATTTTTTTTTGCATTTTTTTGCATTTTTTTTGCATTTTTTTTTGCATTTTTTTTGCATTTTTTTGCATTTTTTTTGCATTTTTTTTTGCATTTTTTTTTGCATTTTTTTGCATTTTTTTTGCATTTTTTTGCATTTTTTTTGCATTTTTTTTTGCATTTTTTTTGCATTTTTTTGCATTTTTTTGCATTTTTTTTGCATTTTTTTTGCATTTTTTTAACATTTTTTTTTGCATTTTTTTTGCATTTTTTGTGGGTTTTTTTGCATTTTTTTGCATTTTTTTTGCATTTTTTTGCATTTTTGTGGGTTTTTTTGCATTTTTTTTTGCATTTTTTTGCATTTTTTTTGCATTTTTTTGCATTTTTTTTGCATTTTTTTTTGCATTTTTTTTGCATTTTTTTTGCATTTTTTTTGCATTTTTTTTTGCATAATTTTTTTGCATTTTTTTGCATTTTTTTTGCATTTTTTTTGCATTTTTTTTTGCATTTTTTTTTGCATTTTTTTTGCATTTTTTTGCATTTTTTTTTTGCATATTTTTTTGCATAATTTTTTTTGCATTTTTTTTGCATTTTTTTTGCATTTTTTTTGCATTTTTTTTGCATTTTTTTGCATTTTTTTGCATTTTTTTTTGCATTTTTTTTGCATTTTTTTTGCATTTTTTTTGCATTTTTTTTGCATTTTTTTTTTGCATTTTTTTTGCATTTTTTTTGCATTTTTTTTTGCATTTTTTTGCATTTTTTTTGCATATTTTTTGCATAATTTTTTTGCATTTTTTTGCATTTTTTTTGCATTTTTTTTTGCATTTTTTTGGCATTTTTTTGCATTTTTTTGCATTTTTTTTTTGCATTTTTTTTGCATTTTTTTTTGCATTTTTTTTGCATTTTTTTGCATTTTTTTTTGCATTTTTTTGCATTTTTTTTGCATTTTTTTTTGCATTTTTTGCATTTTTTTTGCATTTTTTTTTTGCATTTTTTTGCATTTTTTTTGCATTTTTTTGCATTTTTTTGCATTTTTTTGCATTTTTTTTTGCATTTTTTTTGCATTTTTTTTGCATTTTTTTGCATTTTTTTTGCATTTTTTTTTGCATTTTTTTTGCATTTTTTTGCATTTTTTTTGCATTTTTTTTGCATTTTTTTTGCATTTTTTTTGCATTTTTTTTTGCATTTTTTTTGCATTTTTTGTGGTTTTTTTTGCATTTTTTGCATTTTTTTTGCATTTTTTTTGCATTTTTGTGGGTTTTTTTTGCATTTTTTTGCATTTTGTTTTTGCATTTTTTTTGCATTTTTTTTTGCATTTTTTTGCATTTTTTTTGCATTTTTTTTTGCATTTTTTTTGCAATTTTTTTTGCATTTTTTGCATTTTTTTTGCATTTTTTTTTTTTTGCATTTTTTTGCATTTTTTTTGCATTTTTTTTTGCATTTTTTTTTGCATTTTTTTTGCATTTTTTTTGCATTTTTTTTGCATTTTTTTGCATATTTTTTTGCATAATTTTTTTTGCATTTTTTTGCATTTTTTTGCATTTTTTTTGCATTTTTTTTGCATTTTTTGCTTTTTTTTTTGCATTTTTTTTGCATTTTTTTGCATTTTTTTTTGCATTTTTTTGCATTTTTTTTGCATTTTTTTTTGCATTTTTTTGCATTTTTTTTTGCATTTTTTTTTTGCATTTTTTTGCATTTTTTTTGCATTTTTTTTTTGCATTTTTTTGCATTTTTTTTGCATTTTTTTGCATTTTTTTTGCATTTTTTTTTGCATTTTTTGGCATTTTTTTGCATTTTTTTGCATTTTTTTTTTGCATTTTTTTGCATTTTTTTTTGCATTTTTTGCATTTTTTTTTGCATTTTTTTTTTTTTTGCATTTTTTTTGCATTTTTTTTTTGCATTTTTTTGCATTTTTTTGCATTTTTTTTTTGCATTTTTTTGCATTTTTTTTGCATTTTTTTGCATTTTTTTTGCATTTTTTTGCATTTTTTTTTGCATTTTTTTGCATTTTTTTTTGCATTTTTTTGCATTTTTTTTGCATTTTTTTTTGCATTTTTTTTGCATTTTTTTTGCATTTTTTTTGCATTTTTTTGCATTTTTTTTGCATTTTTTTTGCATTTTTTTTTGCATTTTTTTTGCATTTTTTGTGGTTTTTTTTGCATTTTTTTGCATTTTTTTTTGCATTTTTTTTGCATTTTTTGTGGGTTTTTTTTGCATTTTTTTGCATTTTTTTTTTGCATTTTTTTTTGCATTTTTTTTGCATTTTTTTTGCATTTTTTTGCATTTTTTTGCATTTTTTTTGCATTTTTTTTTTGCATTTTTTTTGCATTTTTTTTGCATTTTTTTTGCATTTTTTTGCATTTTTTTTGCATATTTTTTTGCATAATTTTTTTGCATTTTTTTGCATTTTTTTTGCATTTTTTTTTGCATTTTTTTGGCATTTTTTTGCATTTTTTTGCATTTTTTTTTGCATTTTTTTGCATTTTTTTTTTGCATTTTTTTGCATTTTTTTTGCATTTTTTTTTGCATTTTTTTGCATTTTTTTTGCATTTTTTTTTTGCATTTTTTTGCATTTTTTTTGCATTTTTTTTTTGCATTTTTTTGCATTTTTTTTGCATTTTTTTGCATTTTTTTTGCATTTTTTTGCATTTTTTTTTGCATTTTTTTGCATTTTTTTTTGCATTTTTTTGCATTTTTTTTGCATTTTTTTTTGCATTTTTTTTGCATTTTTTTGCATTTTTTTTGCATTTTTTTTGCATTTTTTTTGCATTTTTTTTGCATTTTTTTTTGCATTTTTTTTGCATTTTTTGTGGTTTTTTTTGCATTTTTTTGCATTTTTTTTTGCATTTTTTTTGCATTTTTTGTGGGTTTTTTTTGCATTTTTTTGCATTTTTTTTTGCATTTTTTTTTGCATTTTTTTTTGCATTTTTTTGCATTTTTTTTGCATTTTTTTTTGCATTTTTTTTGCATTTTTTTTGCATTTTTTGCATTTTTTTTGCATTTTTTTTTTGCATTTTTTTGCATTTTTTTTGCATTTTTTTTTGCATTTTTTTTGCATTTTTTTTGCATTTTTTTTGCATTTTTTTGCATTTTTTTTGCATATTTTTTTGCATTTTTTTTGCATATTTTTTTGCATAATTTTTTTGCATTTTTTTGCATTTTTTTTGCATTTTTTTTTGCATTTTTTTGGCATTTTTTTGCTTTTTTTTGCATTTTTTTTTGCATTTTTTTGCATTTTTTTTTGCATTTTTTTTGCATTTTTTTTGCATTTTTTTTTGCATTTTTTTGCATTTTTTTTGCATTTTTTTTTTGCATTTTTTTGCATTTTTTTTGCATTTTTTTTTTGCATTTTTTTGCATTTTTTTTTGCATTTTTTTGCATTTTTTTGCATTTTTTTTTGCATTTTTTTGGCATTTTTTTGCATTTTTTTGCATTTTTTTTTGCATTTTTTTGCATTTTTTTTTGCATTTTTTTGCATTTTTTTTTGCATTTTTTTGCATTTTTTTTGCATTTTTTTTTTGCATTTTTTTGCATTTTTTTGCATTTTTTTTTTGCATTTTTTTGCATTTTTTTTGCATTTTTTTGCATTTTTTTTGCATTTTTTTGCATTTTTTTTTGCATTTTTTTGCATTTTTTTTTGCATTTTTTTGCATTTTTTTTGCATTTTTTTTTGCATTTTTTTTGCATTTTTTTTGCATTTTTTTTGCATTTTTTTGCATTTTTTTTGCATTTTTTTTGCATTTTTTTTTGCATTTTTTTTGCATTTTTTGTGGTTTTTTTTGCATTTTTTTGCATTTTTTTTTGCATTTTTTTTGCATTTTTTGTGGTTTTTTGCATTTTTTTTGCATTTTTTTTTGCATTTTTTTTGCATTTTTTTTTGCATTTTTTTTGCATTTTTTTTGCATTTTTTTTTGCATTTTTTTGCATTTTTTTTGCATTTTTTTTTGCATTTTTTTTTGCATTTTTTTTGCATTTTTTTTGCATTTTTTTTGCATTTTTTTTGCATTTTTTTTGCATTTTTTTTTGCATTTTTTTTGCATTTTTTTTGCATTTTTTTTTGCATTTTTTTGCATTTTTTTTTGCATTTTTTTTGCATTTTTTTTGCATTTTTTTTGCATTTTTTTGCATTTTTTTTGCATTTTTTTTTGCATATTTTTTTGCATTTTTTTGCATTTTTTTGCATTTTTTTTTGCATTTTTTTTGCATTTTTTTGCATTTTTTTGCATTTTTTTTGCATTTTTTTTGCATTTTTTTTGCATTTTTTTGCATTTTTTTTGCATTTTTTTTTGCATTTTTTTTGCATTTTTTTTGCATTTTTTTTGCATTTTTTTTTGCATTTTTTTTGCATTTTTTTTGCATTTTTTTGCATTTTTTTTGCATTTTTTTTTGCATTTTTTTTTGCATTTTTTTTGCATTTTTTTGCATTTTTTTTTGCATATTTTTTTGCATAATTTTTTTGCATTTTTTTTGCATTTTTTTTGCATTTTTTTTTGCATTTTTTTTGCATTTTTTTGCATTTTTTTTGCATTTTTTTTGCATATTTTTTTGCATATTTTTTTGCATTTTTTTGCATTTTTTTGCATTTTTTTTGCATTTTTTTTTGCATTTTTTTGCATTTTTTTTGCATTTTTTTGCATTTTTTTGCATTTTTTTTGCATTTTTTTTTGCATTTTTTTTTGCATTTTTTTTGCATTTTTTTTGCATTTTTTTGCATTTTTTTTGCATATTTTTTTGCATATTTTTTTGCATTTTTTTGCATTTTTTTTGCATTTTTTTTGCATTTTTTTTGGCATTTTTTTTGCATTTTTTTTGCATTTTTTTTGCATTTTTTTTGCATTTTTTTGCATTTTTTTTGCATTTTTTTTTGCATATTTTTTTGCATTTTTTTGCATTTTTTTTGCATTTTTTTTTGCATTTTTTTTGCATTTTTTTGCATTTTTTTGCATTTTTTTTTGCATTTTTTTGCATTTTTTTTTGCATTTTTTTGCATTTTTTTTGCATTTTTTTTTGCATTTTTTTTGCATTTTTTTTGCATTTTTTTTGCATTTTTTTTTGCATTTTTTTTGCATTTTTTTTGCATTTTTTTGCATTTTTTTTGCATTTTTTTTGCATTTTTTTTTGCATTTTTTTTGCATTTTTTTGCATTTTTTTTTGCATATTTTTTTGCATAATTTTTTTGCATTTTTTTGCATTTTTTTTGCATTTTTTTTGCATTTTTTTTGCATTTTTTTGCATTTTTTTTGCATTTTTTTTTGCATTTTTTTTGCATTTTTTTTGCATTTTTTTGCATTTTTTTGCATTTTTTTTGCATATTTTTTTGCATAATTTTTTTGCATTTTTTTGCATTTTTTTGCATTTTTTTTGCATTTTTTTTTGCATTTTTTT
>JAKRKW010000461.1:22500-24975 GCA_023566125.1 Zingel zingel | reverse complement strand
ATTCCTGCACTGGGCCTGGCTCTTTGTTGCCCTGCGGGTGGTTGTAGTTCACATGTTGTCCGTGTGCGCTCCAACAACCACATTATAACACCGTGAGCGTTCATTATACCTGCGTGCAGATCACATGACCTCAGGCCTGAATCATCATATGTAGACACACATTCACAAGCAACCTGACAGATGTGTCCTTAAATCCCCTCTCTTCTTCTGTGTGTGTGTGTGTGTGTGTGTGTGTGTGTGTGTGTGTGTGTGTGTGTGTGTGTGTGTGTGTGTGTGTGTGTGTGTGTGTGTGTGTGTGTGTGTGTGTGTGTGTGTGTGTGTGCGTGCATGTGTGTGTGTCTATGTCTCTGTCTGTGTGTGTCTGTCTGTTTGTGTGTGCGTGTGTCTGTTTGTGTGTGTGTGTGTGTGTGTGTGTCTCTGTCTGTGTGTGTGTATGTAGGCTGTGTGTGTGTGTGTCTGTGTGTGTGTGTGTGTGTGTGTGTGTGTGTGTGTGTCTCTCTGTCTGTTTGTGTGTGTCTATGTGCGTGTGTGTGTCTATCTGTGTGTGCGGGCATGTTTGTGTGTGTGTGTCTATGTCTGTGTCTGTTTGTGTGTATCTGTGTGTGTGTATGTCTATGTCTGTTTGTGTGTGTCTGTGTGTGTGCTTGTGTGTGTGTCTATGTCTCTGTGTGTGTGTGTGTGTGTGTGTGTGTGTGTGTGTGTGTGTGTGTGTGTGTGTGTGTGTGTGTCTATGTCTGTGTGTGTGTGTGTGTGTGTGTGTGTGTGTGTGTGTCTATGTCTGTGTCTGTTTGTGTGTATCTGTGTGTGTGTATGTCTATGTCTGTTTGTGTGTGTCTGTGTGTGTGTGTGTGTGTCTGTCTATGTCTCTGTGTGTGTGTGTGTGTGTGTGTGTGTGTGTGTGTGTGTGTGTCTATGTCTGTGTGTGTGTGTGTGTGTGTGTGTGTGTGTGTGTGTGTGTGTGTGTGTGTGTGTGTGTGTGTGTGTGTGTGTGTGTGTGTGTGTGTCTCACACATCTCTTTAACCTCTAAAATAACACAGTGGACATTATAACACTGTAATCGCTGCAGCAACCTAATGAAAAACACTCATACTGCACTATGTTGGACACACACACACACACACACACACACACACACACACACACACACACACACACACACACACACAGACACACACACACACACACACACACACACACACAGACACACACACACACACACACACACACACACAGACACACACACACACACACACACACACACACACACACACACACACACAGTTGGACTGCTGCTGTTTGCTTAGAGGATGAAAGCAGGACTGACTGAGCTCTTTGTTTCTCCACCACGTTGTTTTAAATAGCACTTCCTGTGACTGCGTGACCCATGATGCAACGCTGCCTGTGCAGTGATTGAATATGAAATATGCCGTTTTTACTGGCCGCTTAATATTCAGCATAAACGAGACCTTGTCGTAGTTTAAAGCGTTGTGTGAGAGCGTTGTCCGTGACTGTTGCTGCAGAGGAAATTCTCCCTCGGAGAGTTCTCGCTCCCTTCCCAAACAACGAGTCCAGCCTCCCGAGAACAATGTCAGTCGGCCTCGTTAGGCTTTCGCTGATAACTGCAGAGCTACAGCAGGATGTGATGTCACCGATCCCGGCTTTGAGCTGCCGGGCCTCTGCCCCCCACGCCGCCAAACCCCCGACCTTCCCTGAGTTTGAGGACAGCCGTACCTGTGTTCCAGACGCCTCCCTCCGTGGTCCAACCAGCTCGTTTCATTTAACCCTCGTGTTGTCGAGCCACGCAACCTTTTTTCTGGGTCAAAATATTAAATGAAATCTTTTTTTTTTCCAACCTCTGGTTGTTCTTTTGACGCTGGTCACTGGTCACTAGGGGGCGCACGAGTCCGAAAATGTCACAGTTCGATTCAGTATCGATTAATAGGCTCAACATTCGATTCCAAATCAATTTTGGATTCAAAAACGATTCACATGTGATTGCAGTAGACATACAATTTAAAAAATAAATAAATTAAATTAAAAAATTAAAAAAAATTAAAAAAAAAAAATTAAAAAAAATTTAAAAAAAAAATTAAAAAAATTAATTTTTTTTTAATTTTTTTAAAAAAATGTAAAAAAATTTAAACATTTTTTTTTTAAATTAAAAAAAATCAAATAGATTTTTTTTTTAAATGTAATATTTAAACAATTTTAAAAAAAATTTAATATTTAAACAATTTAAAAAAATAAAATTTAAATTAAAATTTTAAAATTTTAATTTAAAATTGTATTAATTACATTTTTTTTTTAAATTTTACTAAAAAAATATGAATTGATTATTTTTATTTATTTATTTTTTTTTTTTTTAACACCCCTACTTGTCTGTTTTCCCGATGTTTTTGTCAGTTTTTTTTGTCACTATTTGACGTTCTTTTCAATTTTTTTGTTATTTTATTTATTTATTTATTTTTTTTTAT
>JAKRKW010000461.1:0-10000 GCA_023566125.1 Zingel zingel | reverse complement strand
CGTCCCGTGTGCCGTGAGAGATCGTCCTGTGAGACATCGTCCCGTGTGCCGTGAGAGATCGTCCTGTGTGCCGAGAGAGATCGTCCCGTGTGCCGTGAGAGATCGTCCCGTGTGCCGTGAGAGATCGTCCCGTGTGCCGTGAGAGATCGTCCCGTGTGCCGTGAGAGATCGTCCCGTGTGCCGTGAGAGATTGTCCCGTGTGCCGTGAGAGATCGTCCTGTGAGACATCGTCCCGTGTGCCGTGAGAGATCGTCCTGTGAGACATCGTCCCGTGTGCCGTGAGAGATCGTCCCGTGTGCCGTGAGAGATCGTCCCGTGTGCCGTGAGAGATCGTCCCGTGTGCCGTGAGAGATCGTCCCGTGTGCCGTGGGAAATTATCCGAGTTCACTTAATTGGTCCAACAAATATTTTTTATTGAGTTACTGCAAATAATTTGCCAATTTTTCGCATCTGTGACTGCAATGTGATGACTGGCAGAGAAATTAAATACTATTCTGTGTCAGTAGGTGGCAGTATAGCGCAATAATGACCTTATTGATTTAAGACAGTAGAATGACTGCCCCCTGGTGGCCGTGACAGGATGTAAGCAGTAGAATGACTGCCCCCTGGTGGCCGTGACAGGATGTAAGCAGTAGAATGACTGCCCTGGTGGCAGTGACAGGATATAAGCAGTAGAATGACTGCCCCCTGGTGGCAGTGACAGGATATAAGCAGTAGAATGACTGCCCCCTGGTGGCAGTGACAGGATGTAAGACAGTAGAATTACTGCCCCCTGGTGGCCGTGACAGGATGTAAGCAGTAGAATGACTGCCCCCTGGTGGCCGTGACAGGATGTAAGCAGTAGAATGACTGCCCCCTGGTGGCCGTGACAGGATGTAAGCAGTAGAATTACTGCCCCCTGGTGGCCGTGACAGGATGTAAGCAGTAGGGCCGAGATCGTCGACGTAAGCCTGCAACAGCCATGGATACATTTTTAAAAAGGAAAAATGCAGATTCTGATCTTATTAGGCTATAATGTGTCATTGTCATCAGAGTTCTTTTGTGATTGTTTGGGGCAAACCAGAGCCATAGAGATAGTAAGAGTTGCGACACTCGTTGATATTGCTAGCGGGGAGGTCACGTGGTTCACAACTGTGAAATTTGCCTTCAGACTTTTTCATATTTAAACTTATGTCATTGTCACATGTCACTTACTGATTTCTTTGTGTGGAATAATTTGTATTCATACATGTAATCCAACAGCCCTTTCAAGGGTATAATTAAACAAACGCAACCTTATTTCTAGACACCCAGTACTCAACTGACTAGCTAACACCGTCAGGTTCAGCAGATAAAACCTAAATCCGTCCCTAATCAACCTTAATGATCCTAGTAATCCAACATCAATAACTCACTAAATAAAAGTTGTCAGACATTCACTACTGAACTTCTTAATTGTTGGTGTAGCGATACCTTCACAGCTAGCAAAGTCAAGCTAACAAACGAGCTAACAAACTAGCTGGCAATCGGTCGGCTACCAAGATAAAAATATATATAACTACGCTGTGCACACATACAAATAAATATCAGTATATGCATCATAAAGGGCCTCTGATAAAATATAGACAGTTGACAATTCAAAAGAGGTAGCTATTTGATCAACTTACCTCAGAAGTTACTCGACGGCCAGCAATGGAAATGAATGATGTCCGACGCCGTGAATGGATTGTTTGGAGCTATGCTAGACTGCATACCCCGGAAGTAGGCGGCAAAAAGCGTACAACGGAGTCCAATGGGAGTGTCGCCACTCACGTCGCGTAATTACGTCACTTCATAACGTCACTTCGTAACGTCACTTCGTAACGTCCCTTCATAACGTCACTTCGTAACGTCACTTCGTAACGTCACTTCATAACATCACTTCGTAACGTCACTTCGTAACGTCACTTCATAACGTCACTTCATAACGTCCCTTCGTAACGTCACTTCATAACGTCCCTTCGTAACGTCACTTCGTAACGTCACTTCGTAACGTCCCTTCGTAACGTCACTTCCTAACGTCACTTCCTAACGTCACTTCGTAACGTCACTTCGTAACGTCCCTTCGTAACGTCCCTTCGTAACGTCCCTTCGTAACGTCCCTTCGTAACGTCACTTCGTAACGTCACTTCGTAACGTCACTTCGTAACGTCCCTTCGTAACGTCACTTCGTAACGTCACTTCGTAACGTCACTTCGTAACGTCACTTCGTAACGTCACTTCATAACGTCACTTCATAACGTCCCTTCGTAACGTCACTTCGTAACGTCACTTCGTAACGTCCCTTCGTAACGTCACTTCCTAACGTCACTTCCTAACGTCACTTCGTAACGTCCCTTCGTAACGTCACTTCGTAACGTCACTTCGTAACGTCACTTCGTAACGTCCCTTCGTAACGTCACTTCGTAACGTCCCTTCGTAACGTCACTTCGTAACGTCACTTCGTAACGTCACTTCGTAACGTCACTTCGTAACGTCACTTCATAACGTCACTTCATAACGTCACTTCATAACGTCACTTCATAACATCACTTCATAACGCCACTTCATAACGTCACTTCATAACGTCACTTCATAACATCACTTCATAACATCACTTCATAACGTCACTTCATAACGTCACTTCATAACGTCACTTCATAACGTCACTTCATAACATCACTTCATAACGTCACTTCATAACGTCACTTCATAACGTCACTTCATAACGTCACTTCATAACATCACTTCATAACGTCACTTCATAACATCACTTCATAACGCCACTTCATAACATCACTTCATAACGTCACTTCATAACATCACTTCATAACATCACTTCATAACATCACTTCATAACGCCACTTCATAACAGAGGGAAGTGGCTGCTCTTGTGTGAAGTAAACACAACATTTTTCAACTTTCTGCTCAGATATATGTGTGACTTTTTTTTGCAACGAAAATGTGGGGATTATGAAATCATGCAAGCCCTGTATATTTTGTGCGGAAATCAGCAATTTATGCGGCGAAAGTGCGGCATATTTGAACAAATGCCAGGTATAAATGTCATTCAAAAAAAAAAAAAAAAAAAAAAGCTACTGTCAATACAGAACCAAATATTCTGGAGCCTATTTTGCCGTCAACACTGCCGACGTTGTCTTTGCTGTAATCAGATCAGTATATATTCATGGTCATGTATATGGGGAACATACATGTGTACAGCTAGCAGCGCCGCGTCGGACACGTTTCTGGTGTGTAAAGACGTAGAAAACGCCACGCTCACCCCACGCTCACGCCACGCTCACGCCACGCTCACGCCACGCTCACGCCACGCTCACGCCACGCTCACGCCACACAGCCAGTGTGCAGGAGGCTTTAGATTTCCCTTAATTTCGGACCCCTGTGCGCTGCGTTTAGTTCACCGTGTACATAAGTAAATAACATCTGTTTGCGAGAGGACTTTTCTACAAGTTTCGGAGTATCAACGAGCATCCAGACGTGTGGCGGAGTCCTCTCACACATCTGACTGCAATCAACGCTAACTTCCCAACAGCTGTGTTTATGAAAATACAAACTTTTCCTCTCTGCGTCATGTGTTTTTATTGTCAGAAGAGAGAGCTCAGAGGGCTTTATGAGGGGTCAGGTCTCGGCCCCCTGATGCATTGTGGGTTGCAATAGGTGAAGTGCTCTCTGCTGAGCGAGTCGGCCTCTTTGTAAACCAGCCAGAGGCTGAGTCATTCATTGTCTCACCGCCGCGTTTTGAAGTGTAATTTCATTGTTTAACTCACTGAAACTGGTGCAATTTGTGTCAAACTATCTTCTCCTCTCAGTCATAACTGGACAAACAAACAAAAAGAGCCTCCAGTTCTTGGTTGTGTTGGTCCGCAGGCTTCTGCGTTGACTTGAACTCGCCGGCAACTTCACCGGGAACATTAAACGCCGGTGTTAGGTCCCAGCTCAGGGACTCGAGGCGTTTATTTCCAGGTATTTTACTTCTAATGAGGAATATAAAGTTCACACGAGGAGAAACAGCGAGACTCTCTTCTGCTAACAATTACAAACCTCTGAAAATAACAACGGCGGCATTGTTCTGTGTGATGGGAAACATGCTGGCAGTTTGAGCTGTGTGTGTGTGTGTGTGTGTGTGTGTGTGTGTGCGTGCGTGTTTGCAGGATTTTAACCCCACCCAGACATTTAGCTTGTATATTCAAAATGTCCTTATGATGAAAGCATCCATTGCGATTCCTCTCGATGTTTTTTTAAAATGCTGCACTTTAATTTCAAGTGGAGGAACTAGTATTTCCATTAAGGACTGACATGTTTGGTGCAGATCCAGACCAAATGTGCAGATGTCTGAATGAATTCTCCCCGTTACTTCCACAGGTTGAACTTCACGAGAACTTTGACTTTTCTAAAAGCCTCTTTCTATAAACGTACTGAAGGAAAGCTAGCCAAACTCGCCTAGCAACAAAAAGAACGTCATAGTAGTATAAATGTATTATAATATAATATTAAAGAAGACTTCCATTGCAAGAAAAAAATCTCATACAAGACTTATTTTCAGGCCAACTCAGTGAATTCACCTGAATGCCGTGTCAGAAAGGTGGAAAGAAATCAAACTGTGTGTGTGTGTGTGTGTGTGTGTGTGTGTGTGTGTGTGTGTGTGTGTGTGTGTGTGTGTGTGTGTGTGTGTGTGTGTGTGTGTGTGTGTGTGTGTGTGTGTGTGTGTGTGTGTGTGTGTGTGTCCCTCCTGCAGACTTGGCTGGCCTTCCTCTGGTGAAGTTTGACTTCTCCTGTAACAAGGTGTCGACCATCCCCGTGTGCTACAGGAAGATGAAACAGCTCCAGTCCCTCCAGTTAGACAACAACCCACTGCAGAGTCCACCTGCACAGGTACACACACACACACACACACACACACACACACACACACAGAGACACAGACACACACACACACAGACAGACAGACAGACAGACAGACACACACACAGTGTCGTCTTCCAGGCAGCGCTGCCTGGAAGGCGCTAGGATTAGGCAGTGGTTAGGGTTAGGCTTAGGTGCCTTGAAGTCGAAGTTGGGGGCTTAAAACACCATCGAGCATTTTCTTAGTATGTCCGAAACCTTAGCTTGAAAACAATAGTATGCGAATTGCTTACTATTTCCGGTAAAATATTACAGCGTGCAATACTGGACACTGCGCTACCCTTTCAGTCATTTGAAGTGTTATCTGGCCGCTAGAGGGGTCGGCAGGGGTTAACACGGTTACGCCTCTTCAACAATAAGGAGGCTCTCAGGAAGTGACGTTGAAAATGACGGCTCAGTGCGTCCCGAAAAGACACACACTAGTGTTTATTTACACAAACGCACGTTGAGCAATAGCACACGTGTGGAGTACGTAGCGCAGAGGACGACGCAGATTAAAAACCACATCTTTTCATCCAACTATATAATACAGTTCGGAATGATCAGCTTTTTAATTAAAGAATCGGAGGCTGAAATGGTAAACGGAGAGTTCAGTGACTCAGCAGAAGGCAGGTTGATGTCTGAGTGTTTTAAAATGAATTAAAATAAAGCACTTAGAGTTGCACAGTTACACACACACACACACACACGGACTTCTTGCTGTCCGTGAGCTCTGGAGTTTGTAGCTTCAACGTTGAAAGTGCTTAATTAGAAGTGGCTTTGGATAAATATGACATGTCACGTGATGTAATCTTCCTTTTTTTTGTCTTCTTCCAGATCTGTATAAAAGGGAAAGTTCACATATTCAAGTATCTGAGCATCGAGGCGTGTCGCAGTGACAAGATGCCCGACTCTCTGTACCTGCCTGTCATGGAGCGGCTCAGCCTATCACGGCCCACCACTGGCAGGTCAGTCGCCGTGTCTCCTCGTCCCAGCGGCGAGCATCATGGGAAACCTCTGCCCGCTTCCTTTGTCTGTTTTCACTAAGACTTCGGGCCCCGGCGCGAAGCCCGACCCAAGTGTCTTTGCTAGTTTAAATTACAAATGCACCTGCACCCATCTGTGGCCCATGGCTGGTCTAACAGGGAGGTGTGTTCAGGTGCATTCTGGGCGTGCTGGTCTTACAGGGAGGTGTGTTCAGGTGCATTCTGGGCGTGCTGGTCTTACAGGGAGGTGTGTTCAGGTGCATTCTGGGCGTGCTGGTCTTACAGGGAGGTGTGTTCAGGTGCATTCTGGGCGTGCTGGTCTTACAGGGAGGTGTGTTCAGGTGCATTCTGGGCGTGCTGGTCTTACAGGGAGGTGGGTTCAGGTGCATTCTGGGCGTATTGCTATCTTGAGGCAGTGGGAAGTGATCGCGCCATTGACCAACAAAAACCTGGTCTAAAGTCAATAACGCAGCATTTCATTGTTATTTTAACAGAGCATTAGTAAAATGCTCCTAGGCTCGTACACACTATGCTTGTTACACACACACACACACACACACACACACACACACACAGACTCACAGCAGCACACACACACATGCAGAAGATTACTAATAATAATATTACGGTGCAAATCCTCCATCATAACAGCAATGCTCCAAGGTCCAAACCGCCTGGCTTTTAAAGGGAATGGGAGATGATCTCTGATTGGTTGATTGCATGTTACGTCCAGAACACGCCTCTGATTAATGAAGACACTAAGTCCAACCCTTTAGAACCATGACCCGGCACACGGACCCTTTTTTCTGCCGTCAAACTAGCAAAAGTGGATTTGGACACGCCCTAAACGCACCTGCGCCAGGCGCTTCACACCTTGCGCTCAGATCGTTAAAGCGTAACGATAATAATTCGTTGTTTTGTCGTTAATGAAAAACATTATTGACCTTGTAGTTGTAAAGGAGCCTCATATAAGAATGACATTTCCTCCTGTGGAGTCAGTTCATTCACATTCACACTTTTTGACTGGCGAGATGGTGGATAGTGATGTTCTCAGTGCTGAGTTAAGGTGTAGAGCCCCTGGTTATAGTATATATCTTGGTCACCGGTGGAGTTAAGGTGTAGAGCCCCTGGTTATAGTATATATCGTGGTCACCGGTGGAGTTAAGGTGTAGAGCCCCTGGTTATAGTATATATCTTGGTCACCGGTGGAGTTAAGGTGTAGAGCCCCTGGTTATAGTATATATCTTGGTCACCGGTGGAGTTAAGGTGTAGAGCCCCTGGTTATAGTATATATCTTGGTCACCGGTGGAGTTAAGGTGTAGATCCCCTGGTTATAGTATATATCTTGGTCACCGGTGGAGTTAAGGTGTAGATCCCCTGGTTATAGTATATATCTTGGTCACCGGTGGAGTTAAGGTGTAGATCCCCTGGTTATAGTATATATCTTGGTCACCGGTGGAGTTAAGGTGTAGAGCCCCTGGTTATAGTATATATCTTGGTCACCGGTGGAGTTAAGGTGTAGAGCCCCTGGTTATAGTATATATCTTGGTCACCGGTGGAGTTAAGGTGTAGAGCCCCTGGTTATAGTATATATCTTGGTCACCGGTGGAGTTAAGGTGTAGAGCCCCTGGTTATAGTATATATCTTGGTCACCGGTGGAGTTAAGGTGTAGAGCCCCTGGTTATAGTATATATCTTGGTCACCGGTGGAGTTAAGGTGTAGAGCCCCTGGTTATAGTATATATCTTGGTCACCGGTGGAGTTAAGGTGTAGAGCCCCTGGTTATAGTATATATCTTGGTCACCGGTGGAGTTAAGGTGTAGAGCCCCTGGTTATAGTATATATCTTGGTCACCGGTGGAGTTAAGGTGTAGAGCCCCTGGTTATAGTATATATCTTGGTCACCGGTGGAGTTAAGGTGTAGATCCCCTGGTTATAGTATATATCTTGGTCACCGGTGGAGTTAAGGTGTAGATCCCCTGGTTATAGTATATATCTTGGTCACCGGTGGAGTTAAGGTGTAGATCCCCTGGTTATAGTATATATCTTGGTCACCGGTGGAGTTAAGGTGTAGAGCCCCTGGTTATAGTATATATCTTGGTCACCGGTGGAGTTAAGGTGTAGAGCCCCTGGTTATAGTATATATCTTGGTCACCGGTGGAGTTAAGGTGTAGAGCCCCTGGTTATAGTATATATCTTGGTCACCGGTGGAGTTAAGGTGTAGAGCCCCTGGTTATAGTATATATCTTGGTCACCGGTGGAGTTAAGGTGTAGAGCCCCTGGTTATAGTATATATCTTGGTCACCGGTGGAGTTAAGGTGTAGAGCCCCTGGTTATAGTATATATCTTGGTCACCGGTGGAGTTAAGGTGTAGAGCCCCTGGTTATAGTATATATCTTGGTCACCGGTGGAGTTAAGGTGTAGAGCCCCTGGTTATAGTATATATCTTGGTCACCGGTGGAGTTAAGGTGTAGAGCCCCTGGTTATAGTATATATCTTGGTCACCGGTGGAGTTAAGGTGTAGATCCCCTGGTTATAGTATATATCTTGGTCACCGGTGGAGTTAAGGTGTAGATCCCCTGGTTATAGTATATATCTTGGTCACCGGTGGAGTTAAGGTGTAGAGCCCCTGGTTATAGTATATATCTTGGTCACCGGTGGAGTTAAGGTGTAGAGCCCCTGGTTATAGTATATATCTTGGTCACCGGTGGAGTTAAGGTGTAGAGCCCCTGGTTATAGTATATATCTTGGTCACCGGTGGAGTTAAGGTGTAGAGCCCCTGGTTATAGTATATATCTTGGTCACCGGTGGAGTTAAGGTGTAGAGCCCCTGGTTATAGTATATATCTTGGTCACCGGTGGAGTTAAGGTGTAGAGCCCCTGGTTATAGTATATATCTTGGTCACCGGTGGAGTTAAGGTGTAGAGCCCCTGGTTATAGTATATATCTTGGTCACCGGTGGAGTTAAGGTGTAGATCCCCTGGTTATAGTATATATCTTGGTCACCGGTGGAGTTAAGGTGTAGATCCCCTGGTTATAGTATATATCTTGGTCACCGGTGGAGTTAAGGTGTAGATCCCCTGGTTATAGTATATATCTTGGTCACCGGTGGAGTTAAGGTGTAGAGCCCCTGGTTATAGTATATATCTTGGTCACCGGTGGAGTTAAGGTGTAGAGCCCCTGGTTATAGTATATATCTTGGTCACCGGTGGAGTTAAGGTGTAGAGCCCCTGGTTATAGTATATATCTTGGTCACCGGTGGAGTTAAGGTGTAGAGCCCCTGGTTATAGTATATATCTTGGTCACCGGTGGAGTTAAGGTGTAGAGCCCCTGGTTATAGTATATATCTTGGTCACCGGTGGAGTTAAGGTGTAGAGCCCCTGGTTATAGTATATATCTTGGTCACCGGTGGAGTTAAGGTGTAGAGCCCCTGGTTATAGTATATATCTTGGTCACCGGTGGAGTTAAGGTGTAGAGCCCCTGGTTATAGTATATATCTTGGTCACCGGTGGAGTTAAGGTGTAGAGCCCCTGGTTATAGTATATATCTTGGTCACCGGTGGAGTTAAGGTGTAGAGCCCCTGGTTATAGTATATATCTTGGTCACCGGTGGAGTTAAGGTGTAGAGCCCCTGGTTATAGTATATATCTTGGTCACCGGTGGAGTTAAGGTGTAGAGCCCCTGGTTATAGTATATATCTTGGTCACCGGTGGAGTTAAGGTGTAGAGCCCCTGGTTATAGTGTATATCTTGGTCACCGGTGGAGTTAAGGTGTAGAGCCCCTGGTTATAGTATATATCTTGGTCACCGGTGGAGTTAAGGTGTAGAGCCCCTGGTTATAGTATATATCTTGGTCACCGGTGGAGTTAAGGTGTAGAGCCCCTGGTTATAGTATATATCTTGGTCACCGGTGGAGTTAAGGTGTAGAGCCCCTGGTTATAGTATATATCTTGGTCACCGGTGGAGTTAAGGTGTAGAGCCCCTGGTTATAGTGTATATCTTGGTCACCGGTGGAGTTAAGGTGTAGAGCCATTCAAAAGGCCATTTGACCCAAAAACGAGAATACGGTCCATCTTAAAAGTGGCATTTCCGTCCTAAATATGCTTTTAAACGAAAGTTT
>JAKRKW010000460.1:17500-25062 GCA_023566125.1 Zingel zingel | reverse complement strand
TCTCTCTCTCTCTCTCTCTCTCTGTCTCTTTCTCTCTGTCTCTCTCTCTCTATCTCTCTCTCTCTCTCTATCTCTCTCTCTCTGTCTCTCTCTCTCTTATCTCTCTCTCTCTCTCTGTCTCTCTCTCTCTCTCTCTCTCTCTCTCTCTCTCTCTGTCTCTCTCTCTCTCTCTCTCCTCTCTCTCTGTCTCTCTCTCTGTCTCTCTCTCTCTCTGTCTCTCTCTCTCTCTGTCTCTCTCTCTCTCTCTCTCTGTCTCTCTCTCTGTCTCTCTCTCCTAGTAGTAAAGTTAAATCTCTCCATTGAGTCCGTGAGACTCCAACGTTTCCTCAGATTGTTTCGTGAGCTGCATCACACGTTTGGCCCGTCTTGCTGCCTAGCAACAAAACTCTGTTCCAGGAAGTTAAAAACAAATAACCCCTCAGAGATTGTTCCAGAAGTTTCCCTGCAGCGGTTCAGTTCAGGTCTCGGAGCTTTTAGGACGTCTTTAAATGTCCTCAACACGTACACGAGCAGGGAAATGGCCAAAGTACATCAGATGTCAAATTGCTGCCAAGTCAAATCTGTTAAGGCGCTGACACACCGACCCAATAATCAGCCGTCGGACATTTTGGGCCGATTTGACTTGTTGAATCGGAGGGCGGGCAGTCGGACTCAATGACCCATCTGATTGGTGGATTGCTGGCCCTTGACTAGCCAATCAGTGCACTTATTAGAGTGACGAACAGCCTCTCAAAATCTGACGAAAATCTTTCAAACTGACCTTTTGAACGATCTGAAACGAAGAGAGGAAGATGGTAGTTTGGGTTAAAATCAGAAGTTCCTTCACTTCCTGTAGGTTACTATGCAGGTGGCGCTCAACGTGACGTTCATTACAACCTCCCGGTCTCACGCCAGTTCGTGAAATGGTCACGTTTGCTTTATTGATTCGTGTACAGGTTCACGATTTTCGAATGTGACCATTTCACGAAATGCCATGACTCTGGGCTGCTCTGGAGGACGCCACAACGGGGAACGTAAACGCAAATTAAAAGTGTGTGTGTGTGTGTGTGTGTGTGTGTGTGTGTGTATGTGCATGTGTCTGTGTGTGTATGTGAGTGTGCGTGTGTGCATGTGTGTGTGTCTTTGTGTATGAATGAGTGTGTGTGTGTGTGTGTCTGTGTGTGTGTGTGTGTCTGTGTGTCTGTGTGTGTGTGTGTGTGTGTGTGTGTGTGCATTTGTGTGCGTGTGTGCGTGTGTGTGTGTGTATATGTGTGTGTGTGTGTGTGTGCATGTCCGTGCGTATGTCTGTATGTGCGCGCATATGTGTGTGTGTGTGAATGAGTGTGTGTGTATGTGCGTGTGTGTGTGTACGTGCGTGTGTGTGTACGTGCGTGTGCGTGTGTGTATGTGCGTGCGTGTGTGTGTGTGCATGTGCGTGCATGTGTATGTGCATGTGTGTGTGTGTATGTGCGTGCGTGTGTGTGTGTATGTGCGTGCATGTGTATGTGCGTGCGTGTGTGTGTGTATGTATGTGCGTGCATGTGTGTGTGTGTGTGTATGTGCATGAGCGTGTATGTCGTGTGTGTGCATGTGTGCGTGTGTGTGTGTGTGTGTGTATGTGCGTGCATGTGTGTGTGTGTGTGTGTGCGTGCGTGCATGTGTGTGTGTGTGTGTGCGTGAGTGTGTGTGTGCATGCGTGTGTGTGTGTGTATGTGCGTGCATGTGTGTGTGTGTGTGTGTGTGTGTGTGTGTGTGTGTGCGTTTACCAATCAAACAACCACGACTAACAGTGCAATGGCCTTTCTATCCATCTATTTCTATGGTGGAGCCGTTGCTCTGAGCATCTAATAGTGAAGCGGATGGGATTACATTTGAATTGGTTGTAGGTTAGAATTATGAAATATAATCAGATGTGCGTTGTTAAGGTCATATAATGCATGAGATCAATTTGGTTGAAGTTTTGGCGCCAATTCCTGCCAGAAATCTACACCGGTCTGTCTCACAACTGTCCATTGATAATAATGACTTTGCTCTGTGCCACGTCTCAGTTTTCATTTTGCATAAAAAGTCTTTTGTATTCTCTCTTTACGGATTTTAAAATTCCAAATTGGTTGCCAACATGTTTCCAGTCCCCATAAGTCCTGAGGAATCACTCAGCATACCTACGAGAGAGATTACAGCGTGCTGTAAATCACACATAAACAAAATGAATGGCTCGAAGGACCGAGCCAAGCTTATATTACAGCTTCTCTCTGCTGACCTTGTTTCAGAAATGAAAAAATGTGCTTAAGAGAAAATCACTCAACGTGAGACACAGAGAAGACACAACTCTTAACTTTGTCAGCAGAAATGTTTAAATGAGAATTGACTCTGAGCCAATCATTCATTCATTTTCTGTTGAATGTCTCCTGGAAAGTAAGAGGACGATGAGCAGAGGTGGCTGCTACAGCTGTTTTCAATGTCCGCTGCATCATTCAATTTAATTTCCTTTTTTAATCGCTGCTCATTGAAGACTTCTGCTCAGAGGTGACACGCTCTCAATGAGCACATACACACCACCATTGTAACGTCATTATAGCTCATCAGATTGACAAACTCCAGAACTGTGTTCATGTGCATTTCTTCCATGAGAGCGGTGGTGCAGATTTTCAACAGCTGCCGTGCTAAAGAGGAGTGAATGCTGTGGATAAATACAACTTCAAACAGTGCAGCTGGCTTCCTTCTGACCCCAAAACCACTTTGGCTTCTAATACAACATCAAATAAGACTTCGTTTTTTGCTACTAAAGGACAAACAGGCCGAGCTTGGTCTCTACTTAGGTTCGGTCAAACAAGGCTACTTTGATTCCTACAGCAGGGTCAAACAAGGCTACTTTGGTTCCTATAGCAGGGCCAAACAAGGCTACTTTGGTTCCTATAGCAGGGCCAAACAAGGCTACTTTGGTTCCTATAGCAGGGCCAAACAAGGCTACTTTGGTTCCTACAGCAGGGCCAAACAAGGCTACTTTGGTTCCTATAGCAGGGCCAAACAAGGCTACTTTGGTTCCTATAGCAGGGTCAAACAAGGCTACTTTGGTTCCTACAGCAGGGTCAAACAAGGCTACTTTGGTTCCTATAGCAGGGCCAAACAAGGCTACTTTGGTTCCTATAGCAGGGCCAAACAAGGCTACTTTGGTTCCTATAGCAGGGCCAAACAAGGCTACTTTGGTTCCTATAGCAGGGCCAAACAAGGCTACTTTGGTTCCTACAGTGTCAAACAAGGCCTCTTTGGTTCCTATAGCAGGGCCAAACAAGGCTACTTTGGTTCCTATAGCAGGGCCAAACAAGGCTACTTTGGTTCCTATAGCAGGGCCAAACAAGGCTACTTTGGTTCCTATAGCAGGGCCAAACAAGGCTACTTTGGTTCCTACAGTGTCAAACAAGGCCTCTTTGGTTCCTACAGCAGGGCCAAACAAGGCTACTTTGGTTCCTACAGGGTCAAACAAGGCCTCTTTGGTTCCTACATCAGGGCCAAACAAGGCCTATTTGGTTCAGGGTCAAACAAGGCTACTTTGGTTCCTATAGCAGGGCCAAACAAGGCTACTTTGGTTCCTATAGCAGGGCCAAACAAGGCTACTTTGGTTCCTATAGCAGGGCCAAACAAGGCTACTTTGGTTCCTATAGCAGGGCCAAACAAGGCTACTTTGGTTCCTACAGTGTCAAACAAGGCCTCTTTGGTTCCTATAGCAGGGCCAAACAAGGCTACTTTGGTTCCTATAGCAGGGCCAAACAAGGCTACTTTGGTTCCTATAGCAGGGCCAAACAAGGCTACTTTGGTTCCTATAGCAGGGCCAAACAAGGCTACTTTGGTTCCTACAGTGTCAAACAAGGCCTCTTTGGTTCCTACAGCAGGGCCAAACAAGGCTACTTTGGTTCCTACAGGGTCAAACAAGGCCTCTTTGGTTCCTACATCAGGGCCAAACAAGGCCTATTTGGTTCAGGGCCAAACAAGGCTACTTTGGTTCCTACAGCAGTGTCAAACAAGGCTACTTTGGTTCTTACAGCAGGGTCAAACAGGGCCAGTTTGGTTTCAACAAAAGGGCCAAACAACGTTGTACAGGGGAAGAACAGGGCTAGATTGTTTTTAACAAGAGGGCCAAACAAGGCTACTTTGGTTCCAACTGCAAGGACAAACCAAGTTAGTTTGGTTCCTACAGCAGGGTCAAACAAGGCTACTTTGGTTCCTACAGCAGGGCCAAACAAGGCTACTTTGGTTCCTACAGCAGGGCCAAACAAGGCTACTTTGGTTCCTACAGCAGGGCCAAACAAGGCTACTTTGGTTCTTACAGCAGGGCCAAACAAGGCTACTTTGGTACCTGCAGCGGGGCCAAACAAGGCTACTTTGGTTCTTACAGCAGGGCCAAACAAGGCTACTTTGGTTCTTACAGCAGGGCCAAACAAGGCTACTTTGGTACCTGCAGCGGGGCCAAACAAGGCTACTTTGGTTCTTACAGCAGGGCCAAACAAGGCTACTTTGGTACCTGCAGCGGGGCCAAACAAGGCTACTTTGGTTCTTACAGCAGGGCCAAACAAGGCTACTTTGGTTCTTACAGCAGGGCCAAACAAGGCTACTTTGGTTCTTACAGCAGGGCCAAACAAGGCTACTTTGGTTCTTACAGCAGGGTCAAATAAGGCTACTTTGGTTCCTACAGCAGGGCCAAACAAGGCTACTTTGGTACCTGCAGCAGGGCCAAACAAGGCATAATTGGTTTCAGCAAGAGGGCCAAAGTGAAACAAGGCTTCTTTGGTTTCAACAAAAGGGCCAAACAAGGTTACCTACAAGGGGATGAACAGGGCCAGTTTGGTTTTAACAAGAGGGGCAAACAAGGCTATATTGGTGCCACTTGCAGGGACAAACCCAGTTAGTTTGATTCCTTCCACATTGCCTTAAAGGTTAGCATTCATCATTCCATGGAATCAAATAACAAAAATCTGATTATTTCAGTTGAAATTTACTAATTGACTCTAGAACTCCAAAGATTAACCCATAGTTGTCAACTATTAAAATAATCATTGAATATTTTGACAATCGATTCATCGGTTTGAGTCATTTTTTCATGTAAAAGCAGTACAACTTGTGTGATGTCAGCTTGTTAAATGTGAATATGTTCTAGTATCTTCTCTCGTCTGTGACAGTAAACTGAATATCTTTGAGTTGTGGACAAAACAAGACACTTGAGGACGTCATCTTGGGCTTTTTGGGGATCACAATCATAACTAGTCATTTTGTAGGCTAAACTAAACTGTAACGGCCGCTGGAATGGCCGACATCTCGCGGTGCTCTGTACCCGGCTCACCGTCACCTTTCCTCGGCTACATGTGACCGTTAAGATCACTGAACCTAACTGTCATGAGATCGGCCGGCAGTCGCCTAGTTTGTACGACAAGACATACTAATTGTTGTTTAAGAGCCTTTTTATGAGGAATGCATTGCACACGCACACACACACACACACACACGCACACACACACACACACACACACACACACACACACACACACACACACACACACACACACACACACATACAGACACACACACACACACACACACACACATACATACACACACATACAGACACGCGCACACACACACACACACACACATACAGTACATAGATTACTACGACACATGTCTCGTATTTAAAAAGCAATTTGGATTTGTTCTTGTATGTAAATATCTTTTTGTGAGTCCGTACCATGTGTGTGAGTCTCAGCCAAAACAGAAAGATTGATGGATACAAGAGATTAAAGATGGAGAGAAAAGATCTGTGGAAATTGGATGTGTGTGTGTGTGTGTGTGTTTGTTTGTGTGTGTCCGTGTGTCCGTGTGTGTCTGTCTGTGTCTCTGTGTGTGTGTGTGTGTGTGTCTCTGTGTGTGTGTGTGTGTGTGTGTGTGTGTGTGTGTGTGTGTGTGTGTGTGTGTGTCTGTCTGTGTCTCTGTGTGTGTGTGTGTGTGTGTGTGTGTGTGTGTGTGTGTGTGTGTGTGTGTGTGTGTGTGTCTGTGTGTGTCCGTGTTTCTGTGTCTGTGTCTGTGTGTGTGTGTGTGTGTGTTTCTGTGTATGTGTGTGTGTGTGGCAGCAGTATTTGGGACTTGGCAGGATGGAGGGATGATAATAAGGATGGATTGTGGGAACAGAGGGAGAGTTTTTCTGCCAGTTCTAAGAGTCTGCAGCTTTTGGAGTCAGGTCGGTGTCACGCTGTGCCTCCACTGTACAGGAACTACAGCAGGGGGGGTACTCAGTGTAGTGCTAAACGTTTCCCATTGCTCCCAGCATGCACTCTGGCTCTGGATCACAGTTTAACTGACACTGTGTGGGAGCGTTATGACCTGTTGATGCTGTTTTCTATGACAACCAGAATGCAAAAGAAATGAAAGTTATTTGAAATGACCCCTATTTTCCACCAGGCTCGTCTGCGCTGCGTTCCCGAGGCGTTAAACGTGCGGTAACACTGGCCGCAGCCGAGCTGTCGAGCGCCAGTTTGACGTCGTGGTGCGCGCCGTAACTGTGCATACTCGCGCGTGGCGGTCGCCACACTTATTGCCGTCATATCCTGAACAGAGGTGGCGCTAATGAGGAAAGGCTACCGTTGTAGCGGAAGCTACGAATTCTATGCTACACTGTGAAGCCCACAAGTAATTAGACACCCCCCCCCCCTCCTAATTATCCCCAAATTAGGCAAAGATTGCTCCGTAAAGAAGTGATTTCCCGTGCAATGTTCAGGTGTTTACGCTCTGTCTCTGACCCGTCTGTCTGTGTCTCCTCAGCGATCTCCTCGAGGATTTAGAGAGGAGTCCTCACGCTGCAGCCATCGCCGAGTGCTTCGTAGAGAGGGTGAGTACCTGTCTGTGTGTGTGTGTGTGTGTGTGTGTGTGTGTGTGTGTGTGTGTGTGTGTGTGTGTGTGTGTGTGTGTGTGTATGTGTGTGTGTGTGTGTGTGTAAGTCCCATAACAGGTACAACATAGGTAGGGTTGCTGCATTGATTTACCGGTCCAGTCAGAGAGACTGAGGGTGTGTGTGTGTGTGTGTGCGCGTGTGTGTTTGTGTGTGGCTGTTTGGCTGTTTGTGTGAAATCATATGTGTGTGTGTGTTTGTGTGTGGCTGTTTGGCTTTGTGTGTCTGTGTGTGTGCATGTCTGTGTTGCCGTTTGTGTGCATTCATGTGTGTGTGTGTGTGTGTGTGTGTGTGTGTGTGTGTGTGTCTGTGTGTGTGTGTGTGTGGCTATTTGGCTTTGTGTTTGTGTGTGTGTGTGTGTGTGTGTGTGTGCGTGTGTGTGTGTGTGTGTGTGTGTGTGTGTGTGTGTGTGTGTGTGTGGCTGTGTACGTGCATTCATGTGTGTGTGTGTGTGTGTGTGTGTGTGTGTGTGTGTGTGTGTGTGTGTGTGTGTGTGTGGCTGTGTGTTCTTGTTTAACTTCATTTGTGGGGTCCAAAAACAAGGGAATACAGTATACTTGTGGGGTCCGACCAGCCTTGTGGGGCCAAAATGCTGGAGCCCACAAGGTTAAAGGTCTGTTTGAGGGTTAAGACTTGGTTTTAGGATTAG
>JAKRKW010000460.1:5000-12500 GCA_023566125.1 Zingel zingel | reverse complement strand
TCACAAATTATTGTGCATGTTTGTGCAAGCTTTTGTCCAATTTCTTACACACTTGTTGCGTTGCCCAGGTTCTGCCAGAGATGCTTGAATGTATAAATAAAGACGACAAACATACAAAGAGAACAAAAGACCGTCCCGACACGATTCATCATTAAGTTAACCGCAAGCTCATCACAAAATAACAGATGTAGTACATGTGTGTTGTTGTAAAGCCAACTGACAACGAGACAGTATAATGACTTCAGCAGAAGAGAAGACAAGTCGGCCTCTGAATGTTTCCACTGCGATCCGCTGGGTCGGACTTGGAGGGGAATGTGCTGGATTGCAGGTTTGTGAACTCGAGTGTCCCCCCGCTGGGAGCACGAGAGATGAGAGCCTTTGTTTGGTTAGTTATCCTGCGTGAAAAGAGAAATAAGAAAAAATGGTTCCAGGAATGCAGCTGCATTGCCATCAGAAATGGCCAACAGAAGAATTAAAGTGCTCTGTGTCTCTCTCACAAACATCGTACCACTTTAAATCAGCGTAATGTATCGTGAAATGGCCTGCTATTAAAATTACATTAACAGACGGGGATGTAATGTCAGTGGGAGGATCCAGAGGGAGGATTGAGGCAGATGTGGAGCTAAGTTATGCTGCTAAAGTCCACTTGGATGTGTGCGTGTGCATCCTTAAAGCCAAGTTTGAACAGAGCTGGGAAAGGTCCGACTCAACACACATCAAAGTGAAAGGGTAGCTGAACAATTTAGGTTATTGAGTTTAGATAAATGAAGGATTTAAGATAAGATGAGTCATCTTTATTTATGCCAGATTCAATACTTCATTGCCATACAACTCGGTGCAAGTTGCTAGGGATTTGCTTCAGTGTGCTCATGACAGGACATCAACAAGACGCAACAAAACCATAGAGCAAATATATATATATATATATATATATATATATATATATATATATATATATATATATATATATATACACACACACATATGGTATCCCACATGGGATCACACTTGACACAGGCAGATAAAAAAGAGGGCACACCGCTCACCACATACCTGGATGACAGTCCAGGAGGCTGGAGTAACAGATGTCAGGTTACACACACACACACACACACACACACACACACACACACACACACACACACACACACACACACAGTGCATTTCACTATCTTTGTGGGGACCTGTCATTGACATAATGCATTCCCTAACCCCTTACCCTAACCTTAACCATCACCACTAGATGCCTAACCTTAACCCTTACCCTCACCCTAACCATAACCTAATTCTAACCCTAATCCTAAAACCAAGTCTTAACCCTCAAACATCCAGCATTTTGGCCCCACAAAGCTGTCGGGACCCCACAAGTAGACTGGACTCCCGGTGTTTGGACCCCACAAATATAGTTAAACAAGAACACACACACACACACACAGTGACATGTTGCATAGGGATACAGAGCGCAAATCCACAACTTTACAATAAATAGATAAAATAACGCTAGTTTGGGTGGCATAAAAACATACAGAAAAGCATAGCATTTAGATAGATAGATGGATGGATGGATAGATGGATAGATGGATAGATAGATAGATGGATGGATGGATGGATATATAGATGGATAGATAGATGGATATATGGATAGATGGATAGATAGATGGATAGATAGATGGATGGATAGATAGATAGATGTATAGATGTATAGATAGATAGATGGATGGATAGATAGATAGATAGATGGATGGATAGATAGATGGATAGATAGATAGATGGATGGATAGATAGATAGATAGATTTTTATTGATCACAAAAAAATGGGAAATTCCAGTGTTGCAGCAGCAAAAATATCAGACACACATCACACATACAGAATATACACGAAATAATAATAGGGTAGAATATAAGAACAATAGTTTAAAATATCTATAAGTTGGGAATAACAACTGCACAACTGTTTAAATAGTATTTATAAAGCTGTAGGTAAACAAACCTATTGTGCAGGATGCAATTAGTGCAGTTTTGATGTCTATGAGTCTTATCTGTCACTCAGTGAAGACGTGTTAAATAGTTTGATTGCCTGCAGCAGGAATGATTTCTTGTATCGGTCCGTGCGATATCGAAGCTGTCGGAGCCTCTCAGAGAAGGTGCTCCTCTGTTGGACCAGTGTCGGGTGGAGAGGGTATCACATTTAAAGCAACAGTCAGTCAGACTGATCTCATGAAGTGGCGTATGTATGAGACGCCAATTCGTACGCCATTATTGGCGTGTTATCAAGACGCATACTCACTTTTTAGCGTGTTTATCAACGCCGTTTGGCCTCCATTGACCTACATTGCTTTGCGATTGCGTGTGAATTGACGTCGTAGAGAGTAGTATGAAAGGGCGGAAATCCGCGAAGGGAGGTTGGTCGGGGTGGAGGATGGGTCAAACAACACAGGACTTTCACCCAGGAGACCGGGGGTCGTGTCCCGCGTGTGACCGTGTGTGACTTTTCAACCCGTTCTCATTCCTAACTCGTAAAATAAGGACGTTTGGACAGTGGCCATCAGCGTCTGATGCGACGTAAAAGGCGTTCTTCAGCGTGTTTATGTAACATCCCGGGAGGATTTAGAGAGGAGTATGTAAGGGCGAATTTCCGCGTTGGTTGGGGGGGTGGATGGGTCAAACACAGGACGTTCACCCAGGAGAGCGGGGTTCATGTCCCGCTTGCTATAGTCGCTTTTTTCTTTTTTCCCGCGCGTCACAGAACCGTACGCCCACCCACGACCCTTTCCTTAACATAACGGCGTCAAAATGGACGGCGATAGTCCCGACCAAGCGTGTTTACTTATAGCGCTAAAGGGACGGCAATAGTCCCGACCAAGCATGTTTACTTATAGTGCTAAAGGGACGGCAATAGTCCCGACCAAGCATGTTTACTTATAGCGCTAAAGGGACGGCGATAGTCCCGACCAAGCGCGTTTACTTATAGCGCTAAAGGGACGGTGATAGTCCCGACCAAGCGCGTTCACTTATAGCGCTAAAGGGACGCAATAGTCCCGACCAAGCGCGTTTACTTAAAGCGCTAAAGGGACGGCGATAGTCCCGACCAAGCGCGTTTACTTATAGCGCTAAAGGGACGGCAATAGTCCCGACCAAGCGCGTTCACTTATAGCGCTAAAGGGACGGCAATAGTCCCGACCAAGCGCGTTTACTTATAGCGCTAAAGGGACGGCGATAGTCCCGACCAAGCGCGTTTACTTATAGCGCTAAAGGGACGGCAATAGTCCCGACCAAGCGCCTTCACTTATAGCGCTAAAGGGACGGCGATAGTCCCGACCAAGCGCGTTCACTTATAGCGCTAAAGGGACGCAATAGTCCCGACCAAGCGCGTTTACTTAAAGCGCTAAAGGGACGGCAATAGTCCCGACCAAGCGCGTTCACTTATAGCACTAAAGGGACGGCAATAGTCCCGACCAAGCGCCTTCACTTATAGCGCTAAAGGGACGGCAATAGTCCCGACCAAGAGCGTTTACTTATAGCGCTAAAGGAGACTTTTAGCGTCAATAAGAACGACAAAGGCACCTGACCAAACGTCCTTATTTTACGAGATGGGTGTGAGAATGTGTTGGACTTTTCCTAAACTCAACCGTAGCTTTCTTCTCGCGATAACACACCAAGTGGGCGTGTATGTGTACGCCCGTTCTATACAGCGTAGACATACACGCGGATAGCTGAAAAAGCGTACAGATAACACGCCACTTGGCTTAAGAAAGTTGCCGTGTATATTTACACAAAGTCATGATGCCACGTTGCAGAAGTTCACCCAAAAGTGTGTACGGACGGCCAATTCAAAACTGAGGTTACGTGAATCGTCGTCCCCCCTATCTCCAGTTTTGTTCAGTGATTCAAAAGAGGTCTGTTGTTGGCCGGGTTGGATCAGCGGGTAAAGCAGGTGCACATATACTGAGATGTTTATACCTCGACGCAGAGGTCCAGGGTTCGAATCCGACCATTTGGATACCTGGAAACTTGTTGGTGGCGAACGCAAAGAGATTACAGGAGAAAGCAGAGAGTTGAGGAGGTAAATGTGGGGACCGCAGGTCCATGTTAGGCTTCCGCTGATTGGTGAAGATGTACTCAGGCTCTCGGGAGTGCTTGTAATTATCTCCAGTCTGTGGGAATATGGACGCAAACTGGCTTTCATCTGTAACAACGACCAACGGAGACCGGCACTGACTTCTCTCTGTAACTGATACTCTGTGTCTTTCATAATCAGCTGAAATAAAACAATTCTCCGTCTCTTGATGGGAATCTTTCCAGTTTCTAGAGGAATGTCTCTCCGGTGGACATTATTCATATCTGCCATATGCTTTAAATTCTTCATGCATTGCGTTTAGGCTCAAGTGATCACTGAGATCACAGATTACAGAAATAGGGAACAGGGACTTCAGTAAATCAGGATTAAAAATACAAAAAGAATACATTTAAAATCATTGCAGGTATATATTAGCCTGTATAGTCTTTGGTTTTCTCCGGTCAAATATTTGGCGGTCCAATCAGAGAACAGAAGGAGTGGCTGAGAACGATCACGTTGAGGACGTGCGCTAGAAAGATGCGAGCGAAGCCATTCGGTCCGTTGTGGCAAAGCTGCCAAATATCCAGAAGTTACAGCCCGAGGAAGTTGTTGGTGGCCATGATGTCATGATTTTCCAGCTCGCTCCGTTAGTGGTGAAGGAGTTGGCTAAGGCTAATGCTAGCGAGGCTAAGCCGACGTCACGACCAAACGTTAGCGATTGGTTATGGCAGATCCAGAGGGGCTCTGGGCAGATCCAATAGTTTTAAACTTCAACAGAGTACCCGCCTTCAAGGAAGTTAACACTTGTCAATGGAGAGTGGCCAGACTCTCTGGACTAATGAAATGGACCAGAGTCTGGTAGGACCAGGCTAGTGGACCAGAGTCTGGTAGGACCAGGCTAGTGGACCAGAGTCTGGTAGGACCAGGCTAATGTACCAGAGTCTGGTAGGACCAGGCTAGTGTACCAGTGTCTGGTAGGACCAGGCTAATGGACCCATGTCTGGTAGGACCAGGCTAGTGGACCAGAGTCTGGTAGGACCAGGCTAATGTACCAGAGTATGGTAGGACCAGGCTAATGTACCAGAGTCTGGTATAGGACAGGCTAATGTACCAGAGTCTGGTAGGACCAGGCTAGTGTACCAGAGTCTGGTAGGACCAGGCTAGTGTACCAGTGTCTGGTAGGACCAGGCTAATGGACCAGTGTCTGGTAGGACCAGGCTAGTGTACCAGTGTCTGGTAGGACCAGGCTAATGGACCCGTGTCTGGTAGGACCAGGCTAGTGGACCAGAGTCTGGTAGGACCAGGCTAGTGTACCAGAGTCTGGTAGGACCAGGCTAGTGTACCAGTGTCTGGTAGGACCAGGCTAGTGTACCAGTGTCTGGTAGGACCAGGCTAGTGGACCAGAGTCTGGTAGGACCAGGCTAATGGACCAGAGTCTGGTAGGACCAGGCTAGGTATATAGGTACATAAAAGTGAAATAACAACAAATAACAACAAATGCGAGTAGTATTGATTCAATTCAATTCAATTTTATTCATAGTATCAATTCATAACAAGAGTTATCTCACGACACTTTACAGATGACGTAGGTAAAGTGGCAGTAGCTCAGTCAGTAGGGAGGTGGGTTGGGAACCGGAGGGTTGCTGGTTCAAGTACCAGTACGGACAAAAGTACAGAGTGTGGATTGGTAGGTGCTCTTGAGCAAGGCACCCCCTCCCCCCCTAACAGCTCTGGTGATCAATAAACAGTAGAAATGATTATTAAATCATTTTCCTAACCACAACCGTCCCGTTGTTGTGGCCGATGTGTGGCGTTTCATGTCCCCGTTGTTGCGTGCCACAGAGACGGATCCTGTCCCTGCACCCAGGGACCGCGTCCCGCGTGTGGCGGTCCATCCCGTTGTTGTCGCTGGCGTGTGGCGTTTAATTTCCCCGTTGTGGCGTCCCCCAGAGCAGCCCAGTGTCATGGCAGTTTGTGAAATGGTCAGGTTCGAAAAATGTGACCTGTACACGAAATAAACAACAAATAAACGAGGAAATCGTGCCCTGTACACGAAATAAACGAGGAAATCGTGCCCTGTACACGAAATAAACGAGGAAATCGTGACCTGCACACGAAATAAACGAGGAAATCGTGACCTGTACACGAAATAAACGAGGAAATCGTGACCTGTACACGAAATAAACAACAAATAAACGAGGAAATCGTGACCTGTACACGAAATAAACAACAAATAAACGAGGAAATCGTGACCTGTACACGAAATAAACAACAAATAAACGAGAAAATCGTAACCTGTACACGAAATCAACGAGGAAATCGTGACTTGTACACGAAATAAACGAGGAAATCGTGACCTGTACACGAAATAAACAACAAATAAACGAGGAAATCGTGACCTGTACACGAAATAAACGACAAATAAACGAGGAAATCGTGACCTGCACACGAAATAAACGAGGAAATCGTGACCTGCACACGAAATAAACGAGGAAATCGTGACCTGTACACGAAATAAACGAGGAAATCGTGACCTGTACACGAAATAAACAACAAATAAACGAGGAAATCGTGACCTGTACACGAAATAAACAACAAATAAACGAGGAAATCGTGACCTGTACACGAAATAAACAACAAATAAACGAGAAAATCGTAACCTGTACACGAAATCAACGAGGAAATCGTGACTTGTACACGAAATAAACGAGGAAATCGTGACCTGTACACGAAATAAACGAGGAAATCGTGACCTGTACACGAAATCAACGAGGAAATCGTGACTTGTACACGAAATAAACGAGGAAATCGTGCCCTGTACACGAAATAAACGAGAAAATCGTGACCTGTACACGAAATAAACGAGAAAATCGTGACCTGTACACGAAATCAACGAGGAAATCGTGACTTGTACACGAAATAAACGAGGAAATCGTGACCTGTACACGAAATAAACGAGGAAATCGTGACCTGTACACGAAATAAACGACAAATAAACAAGAAAATCGCGACCTGTACACGAATCAATAAATCTAAATAACGTGACCATTTCACGAACTGGTGTGAGACCGGGTTGGGAGTGAAGTGAAAATGAAATGATTAGCATGAGCTCTTGTAGCTTCAGTAGCAACATTTTGCAAGAAAGCAGCTGTGGCCGATGACGTGTACAGGAACGCAGATGAGACGTGTTTGTGTTTGATATCTTCCTGCTGAAGTCATCAGTCTGTGGAAGCTATTACAGCTGCTCTGAGTCCCTGTGATTAAGGTCTTTCTCTCTCCTCTCTACCCCCATCGTTACCTTGACCTCCTTCCTTCTCCCTTCCTCTCTCTCCACCCCTCTCCATTCCTTCAGACTTCCCCTCTCTCGCTGCTCTCTTCCGTCCTTCCCATCTCACCGCCGGTGTCTGTGATTTCTTTTGGCTTTACACGGTGATGAATGTTTG
>JAKRKW010000459.1:17500-20000 GCA_023566125.1 Zingel zingel | reverse complement strand
CATCCTCGTCTACTTCCTTCCTTCCTTCCTTCCTTCTTCTTTCCATCCTCTCCTCCTCTCTTCCTTCCTTCCTTCCCTCCTCCTTCCTTCCTTCCATCCTCTCCTCCTCCCTTCCTTCCTTTCGTCCTTCCTTCCTTCCTTCCTTCCTTCTTCTTTCCATCCTCTCCTCCTCTCTTCCTTCCTTCCTTCCCTCCTCCCTTCCTTCCTTCCATCCTCTCCTCCTCCCTTCCTTCCTTTCGTCCTTCCTTCCTTCCTTCCTTCTTCTTTACATCCTCGTCTACTTCCTTCCTTCCTTCCTTCTTCTTCCATCCTCTCCTCCTCTCTTCCTTCCTTCCTTCCCTCCTCCCTTCCTTCCTTCCATCCTCTCCTCCTCCCTTCCTTCCTTTCGTCCTTCCTTCCTTCCTTCCTTCCTTCTTCTTTACATCCTCGTCTACTTCCTTCCTTCCTTCCTTCCTTCTTCTTTCCATCCTCCTCCTCTCTTCCTTCCTTCCTTCCTTCCTTCCCTCTTCTTCCATCCTCTCCTCCTCTCTTCCTTCCTCTCTTCCTTCCTTCCTCTTTCCATCCTCTCCTCCTCTCTCCCTTCCTTCCTTCCGTCCTTCCGCTTTCCATCCTCTCCTCCTCTCTTCCTTCCTCTCTTCCTTCCTTCCTCTTTCCATCCTCTCCTCCTCTCTCCCTTCCTTCCTTCCGTCCCTCCTCTTTCCATCCTCTCCTCCTCTCTTCCTTCCGCTCTTCCTTCCTTCCTCTTTCCATCCTCAACCTCCTCTCTCCCTTCCTTCCTTCCTTCCTTCCTCTTTCCATCCTCTCCTCCTCTCTTCTTCCTCCGTCCTTCCTCTTTCCATCCTCTCCTCCTCTCTCCCTTCCTTCCCTCCTCTTTCCATCCTCTCCTCCTCTCTTCCTTCCTTCCTTCCTTCCTTCCTCTTTCCATCCTCTCCTCCTCTCTTCCTTCCTCCTTCCTTCCTTCCTTCCCTCCTCTTTCCATCCTCTCCTCCTCTCTTCCTTCCCTCCTTCCTCTTTCCATCCTCTCCTCCTCTCTTCCTTCCTCCTTCCTCTTTCCATCCTCTCCTCCTCTCTTCCTTCCTTCCTTCCTTCCTTCCTCTTTCCATCCTCTCCTCCTCTCTTCCTTCCTTCCGTCCTTCCTCTTTCCATCCTCTCCTCCTCTCTTCCTTCCTTCCTTCCTTCCTCTTTCCATCCTCTCCTCCTCTCCTCCTCTCTTCCTTCCCTCCTTCCTCTTTCCATCCTCTCTTCCTTCCTTCCTTCCTTCCTTCCTTCCTTCCTTCCTCTTTCCATCCTCTCCTCCTCTCTTCCTTCCTTCCTTCCCTCCTCTTTCCATCCTCTCCTCCTCTCTTCCTTCCCTCCTTCCTCTTTCCATCCTCTCCTCCTCTCTTCCTTCCTTCCTTCCTTCCTTCCTCTTTCCATCCTCTCCTCCTCTCTTCCTTCCTTCCGTCCTTCCTCTTTCCATCCTCTCCTCCTCTCTTCCTTCCTTCCTTCCTTCCTCTTTCCATCCTCTCCTCCTCTCCTCCTCTCTTCCTTCCCTCCTTCCTCTTTCCATCCTCTCCTCCTCTCTTCCTTCCTTCCTTCCTTCCTTCCTCTTTCCATCCTCTCCTCCTCTCCTCCTCTCTTCCTTCCTTCCTTCCTCTTTCCATCCTCTCCTCCTCTCCTCCTCTCTTCCTTCCCTCCTTCCTCTTTCCATCCTCTCCTCCTCTCTTTCTTCCTTCCTTCCTTCCCTCCTCTTTCCATCCTCTCCTCCTCTCTTCCTTCCTGCCTTCCTCTTTCCATCCTCTCCTCCTCTCCTCCTCTCTTCCTTCCCTCCTTCCTCTTTCCATCCTCTCCTCCTCTCTTCCTTCCCTCCTTCCTCTTTCCATCCTCTCCTCCTCTCTTCCTTCCTTCCTTCCTTCCTCTTTCCATCCTCTCCTCCTCTCTTCCTTCCTTCCTTCCTTCCTCTTTCCATCCTTTCCTCCTCTCTTCCTTCCCTCCTTCCTCTTTCCATCCTCTCCTCCTCTCTTCCTTCCTTCCTTCCTTCCTCTTTCCATCCTCTCCTCCTCTCTTCCTTCCTTCCTTCCTCTTTCCATCCTCTCCTCCTCTCCTCCTCTCTTCCTTCCCTCCTTCCTCTTTCCATCCTCTCCTCTCCTCCTCTCTTCCTTCCCTCCTTCCTCTTTCCATCCTCTCCTCCTCTCCTCCTCTCTTCCTTCCTCTTTCCATCCCCTCCTCCTCCCTTCCAGCGTGTTAAATGAATATGGAGCTCTGTGACCTTTCCCTCTGAATCAGCCGTTAGTTGCTGCTCTCCTTCTTCCAGGACGTTACGTAACGCGTCCGAACGCCTGCAGGCTGCTGAACGCTCACCTCATCGTCTCCTCTCCTCGTAGCTGATTGGCTCAATCACATAGGCGTCGATTTCGGTCGGGACGGTCGGGACGGTCGGGACCGTACCTATCAGATTTAGTCATGAGTCATTTTGTACCCAACTTTTTTTTGAAAACCTCGAGCTCAATTTAGTTGAAAA
>JAKRKW010000458.1:0-25194 GCA_023566125.1 Zingel zingel | reverse complement strand
TTTTGCATTTTTTTGCATTTTTTTGCATTTTTTTGCATTTTTTTTGCATTTTTTTGCATTTTTTTGCATTTTTTTTGCATTTTTTGTGGGTTTTTTTGCATTTTTTTTTGCATTTTTTTGCATTTTTTTTGCATTTTTTTGCATTTTTTGTGGTTTTTTTTGCATTTTTTTTTGCATTTTTTTTGCATTTTTTGCATTTTTTTAGCATTTTTTTTGCATTTTCTTTTGCATTTTTTTTGCATTTTTTTGCATTTTTTTTTGCATTTTTTTGTGTTTTTTTTGCATTTTTTTTGCATTTTTTTTGCATTTTTTGCATTTTTTTGCATTTTTTTTGCATTTTTTTTTGCATTTTTTTTGCATTTTTTTTTGCATTTTTTGCATTTTTTGTGGGTTTTTTTGCATTTTTTTGTGTTTTTTTTTGCATTTTTTTGTGTTTTTTTACATTTTTTGTGGGTTTTTTTGCATTTTTTTTGCATTTTTTTTGCATTTTTTTGCATTTTTTGTTTTTTTTTGCATTTTTTTGCATTTTTTTTGCATTTTTTTTTGCATTTTTTTGCATTTTTTTTGCATTTTTTTGTTTTTTTTGCATTTTTTTGCATTTTTTTGTGTTTTTTTGCATTTTTTTGCATTTTTTTGCATTTTTTTGCATTTTTTTTTGCATTTTTTTTAGCGATTTTTTTGCATTTTTTTTAGCATTTTTTTGCATTTTTTTTGCATTTTTTTGCATTTTTTTTTTGCATTTTTTTGTGGGTTTTTTTGCATTTTTTTTGCATTTTTTTGTGTTTTTTTTACATTTTTTGTGGGTTTTTTGCATTTTTTTTTGCATTTTTTTTGCATTTTTTTTGCATTTTTTTGCATTTTTTTGCATTTTTTTGCATTTTTTTTGCATTTTTTTGCATTTTTTTGCATTTTTTTTGCATTTTTTGTGGGTTTTTTTGCATTTTTTTTTGCATTTTTTTGCATTTTTTTTGCATTTTTTTTGCATTTTTTGTGTTTTTTTTTGCATTTTTTTTTGCATTTTTTTTGCATTTTTTGCATTTTTTTAGCATTTTTTTTGCATTTTCTTTTGCATTTTTTTTGCATTTTTTTGCATTTTTTTTGCATTTTTTTGTGTTTTTTTTTACATTTTTTGTGGGTTTTTTGCATTTTTTTTTGTGTTTTTTTTACATTTTTTGTGGGTTTTTTGCATTTTTTTTTGCATTTTTTTTGCATTTTTTTGCATTTTTTGTGGTTTTTTTTTGCATTTTTTGTGTTTTTTTTGCATTTTTTTTGCATTTTTTGCATTTTTTTTTGCATTTTTTTGTGTTTTTTTTGCATTTTTTTTGCATTTTTTTTGCATTTTTTGCATTTTTTTGCATTTTTTTTGCATTTTTTTTTGCATTTTTTTTGCATTTTTTTTGCATTTTTTTTGCATTTTTTTTGCATTTTTTTTGCATTTTTTTGTGTGTTTTTTTGCATTTTTTTTGCAATTTTTTTTTTTTTTTTACATTTTTTGTGGGTTTTTTGCATTTTTTTGTGTTTTTTTTACATTTTTGTGGGGTGTTTTGCATTTTTTTTTGCATTTTTTTTGCATTTTTTTTTGCATTTTTTTGCATTTTTTTGCATTTTTTTTGCATTTTTTGTTTTTTTTTGCATTTATTGTACTTTTTTTTGCATTTTTTGCATTTTTTTGTGTTTTTTTTGCATTTTTTTTGCATTTTTTGTGGGTTTTTTTGCATTTTTTTTGCATTTTTTTGCATTTTTTTTGCATTTTTTTTGCATTTTTTGTGGTTTTTTTTGCATTTTTTTGTGTTTTTTTGCATTTTTTTGCATTTTTTTGCATTTTTTTGCATTTTTTTTGCATTTTTTTGCATTTTTTTGCATTTTTTTTGCATTTTTTGTGGGTTTTTTTGCATTTTTTTTTGCATTTTTTTGCATTTTTTTTGCATTTTTTTTGCATTTTTTGTGTTTTTTTTTGCATTTTTTTTTGCATTTTTTTTGCATTTTTTGCATTTTTTTAGCATTTTTTTTTGCATTTTCTTTTGCATTTTTTTTGCATTTTTTTGCATTTTTTTTGCATTTTTTTGTGTTTTTTTTTACATTTTTTGTGGGTTTTTTGCATTTTTTTTTGTGTTTTTTTTACATTTTTTGTGGGTTTTTTGCATTTTTTTTTGCATTTTTTTTGCATTTTTTTGCATTTTTTGTGGTTTTTTTTGCATTTTTTGTGTTTTTTTTAGCATTTTTTTTGCATTTTCTTTTGCATTTTTTTTGCATTTTTTTGCATTTTTTTTAGCATTTTTTTTGCATTTTCTTTTGCATTTTTTTTGCATTTTTTTTGCATTTTTTTTGCATTTTTTTGTGTTTTTTTTACATTTTTTGTGGGTTTTTTGCATTTTTTTTTGCATTTTTTTGTGTTTTTTTTGCATTTTTTTGCATTTTTTTGCATTTTTTTGCATTTTTTTTTGCATTTTTTTAGCATTTTTTTGCATTTTTTTTAGCATTTTTTTTGCATTTTCTTTTGCATTTTTTTGCATTTTTTTGCATTTTTTTTGCATTTTTTTGTGGATTTTTTTGCATTTTTTTGCATTTTTTTGCATTTTTTTTACATTTTTTTTTACATTTTTTGTGTTTTTTTTGCATTTTTTTTGCATTTTTTGTGGTTTTTTTTGCATTTTTTGTGTTTTTTTTTGCATTTTTTTTTGCATTTTTTTGCATTTTTTTGCATTTTTTTTGCATTTTTTGTGTTTTTTTTTGCATTTTTTGTGTTTTTTTTTTGCATTTTTTTTTACATTTTTTGTGTTTTTTTTGCATTTTTTTTGCATTTTTTGTGGGTTTTTTTTGCATTTTTTGTGTTTTTTTTTGCATTTTTTGTGTTTTTTTTTTGCATTTTTTTTTACATTTTTTGTGTTTTTTTTGCATTTTTTTTGCATTTTTTGTGGGTTTTTTTGCATTTTTTGTGTTTTTTTTTGCATTTTTTGTGTTTTTTTTGCATTTTTTTTGCATTTTTTTTTGCATTTTTTTTGCATTTTTTTTTGCATTTTTTTTGCATTTTTTTTGCATTTTTTTTGCATTTTTTTGTGGGTTTTTTTGCATTTTTTTTGCATTTTTTTGTTTTTTTTTTTACATTTTTTGTGGGTTTTTTGCATTTTCTTTGTGTTTTTTTTACATTTTTGTGGGGTGTTTTGAATTTTTTTTTGCATTTTTTTTGCATTTTTTTTTGCATTTTTTTGCATTTTTTTGCATTTTTTTTGCATTTTTTGTGTTTTTTTTTTGCATTTTTTGTGCTTTTTTTGCATTTTTTGCATTTTTTTGTGTTTTTTTTGCATTTTTTTTGCATTTTTTGTGGGTTTTTTTGCATTTATTTTTGCATTTTTTTGCATTTTTTTTGCATTTTTTTTGCATTTTTTTTGTTTTTTTTTGCATTTTTTTGTTTTTTTTTGCATTTTTTTGTGTTTTTTTTGCATTTTTTTTGCATTTTTTTTTGCATTTTTTGTGGTTTTTTTGCATTTTTTTGCATTTTTTTTGTGTTTTTTTGCATTTTTTTTTGCATTTTTTGTGGGGTTTTTTGCATTTTTTTAGCATTTTTTTGTGTTTTTTTTTTACATTTTTTGTGGGTTTTTTGCATTTTTTTTTGTGTTTTTTTGCATTTTTTTTGCATTTTTTTTGTTTTTTTTGCATTTTTTTTTTTGCATTTTTTTTGTGTTTTTTTTGCATTTTTTTTGCATTTTTTGTGGGTTTTTTTGCATTTTTTTTTGCATTTTTTTGCATTTTTTTTGCATTTTTTTTGCATTTTTTTAGCATTTTTTTTGCATTTTCTTTTGCATTTTTTTGCATTTTTTTTGCATTTTTTTTGCATTTTTTTGTGTTTTTTTTTACATTTTTTGTGGGTTTTTTGCATTTTTTTTGTGTTTTTTTTACATTTTTTGTGGGTTTTTTTGCATTTTTTTTGTTTTTTTGCATTTTTTTTTTGCATTTTTTGTGTTTCTTTTGCATTTTTTTTGCATTTTTTTTGCATTTTTTTGCATTTTTTTTTGCATTTTTTTGTGGGTTTTTTTGCATTTTTTTTGCACTTTTTTGTGTTTTTTTTTTTACATTTTTTGTGGGTTTTTTGCATTTTTTTTGCATTTTTTTGCATTTTTTTGCATTTTTTTTGCATTTTTTGTGGCTTTTTTTTGCATTTTTTTATTGCATTTTTTGTGGGTTTTTTTGCATTTTTTTGTTTTTTTTTTGCATTTTTTTGTGTTTTTTTTGCATTTTTTTTCATTTTTTTTGCATTTTTTGTGGTTTTTTTTTGCATTTTTTGTGTTTTTTTTTTGCATTTTTTTTTGCATTTTTTGTGTTTTTTTTGCATTTTTTTTACATTTTTTTTGCATTTTTTGTGGGTTTTTTTGCATTTTTTGTGTTTTTTTTGCATTTTTTTGTGTTTTTTTGCATTTTTTTTGCATTTTTTTTGCATTTTTTGCATTTTTTTTGCATTTTTTTTTGCAATTTTATTTGCATTTTTTTTGCATTTTTTTTGTGTTTTTTTGCATTTTTTTTGCATTTTTTGTGGGTTTTTTTTGCATTTTTTTTGTGTTTTTTTTTTTTTACATTTTTTGTGGGTTTTTTTGCATTTTTTTTGCATTTTTTTTGCATTTTTTTTGTGGGTTTTTTTGCATTTTTTGTTTTTTTTTGCATTTTTTTGCATTTTTTTTGCATTTTTTTTGCATTTTTTTTTGCATTTTTTGTGGGTTTTTTTGCATTTTTTGTGGGTTTTTTTTGCATTTTTTTGTTTTTTTTTGCATTTTTTTGCATTTTTTTGCATTTTTTTGTGTTTTTTTTTACATTTTTTGTGGGTTTTTTGCATTTTTTTTTGTGTTTTTTTTACATTTTTTGTGGGTTTTTTGCATTTTTTTTTGCATTTTTTTTGCATTTTTTTGCATTTTTTGTGGTTTTTTTTGCATTTTTTGTGTTTTTTTTGCATTTTTTTTGCATTTTTTGCATTTTTTTTTGCATTTTTTTGTGTTTTTTTTGCATTTTTTTTGCATTTTTTTTGCATTTTTTGCATTTTTTTGCATTTTTTTTGCATTTTTTTTTGCATTTTTTTTGCATTTTTTTTTGCATTTTTTTTGCATTTTTTTTGCATTTTTTTTGCATTTTTTTGTGTTTTTTTGCATTTTTTTTGCATATTTTTTTTTTTTTTTACATTTTTTGTGGGTTTTTTGCATTTTTTTGTGTTTTTTTTACATTTTTGTGGGGTGTTTTGCATTTTTTTTTGCATTTTTTTTGCATTTTTTTTTGCATTTTTTTGCATTTTTTTGCATTTTTTTTGCATTTTTTGTTTTTTTTTGCATTTATTGTACTTTTTTTTGCATTTTTTGCATTTTTTTGTTTTTTTTGCATTTTTTTTGCATTTTTTGTGGGGTTTTTTGCATTTTTTTTTGCATTTTTTTGCATTTTTTTTGCATTTTTTTTGCATTTTTTGTGTTTTTTTTTGCATTTTTTTGTGTTTTTTTTGCATTTTTTGCATTTTTTTTGCATTTTTTTTGCATTTTTTTGCATTTTTTTGCATTTTTTTTTGCATTTTTTTTGCATTTTTTTGCATTTTTTTTAGCATTTTTTTTGCATTTTCTTTTGCATTTTTTTTGCATTTTTTTTGCATTTTTTTTGCATTTTTTTGTGTTTTTTTTACATTTTTTGTGGGTTTTTTGCATTTTTTTTTGCATTTTTTTGTGTTTTTTTTGCATTTTTTTGCATTTTTTTGCATTTTTTTGCATTTTTTTTTTGCATTTTTTTAGCATTTTTTTGCATTTTTTTTAGCATTTTTTTTGCATTTTCTTTTGCATTTTTTTTGCATTTTTTTGCATTTTTTTGCATTTTTTTTGCATTTTTTTGTGGATTTTTTTGCATTTTTTTGCATTTTTTTGCATTTTTTTTACATTTTTTTTACATTTTTTGTGTTTTTTTTGCATTTTTTTTGCATTTTTTGTGGTTTTTTTTGCATTTTTTGTGTTTTTTTTTGCATTTTTTTTTGCATTTTTTTGCATTTTTTTGCATTTTTTTTGAATTTTTTGTGTTTTTTTTTGCATTTTTTGTGTTTTTTTTTTGCATTTTTTTTTACATTTTTTGTGTTTTTTTTGCATTTTTTTTGCATTTTTTGTGGGTTTTTTTTGCATTTTTTGTGTTTTTTTTTGCATTTTTTGTGTTTTTTTTTTGCATTTTTTTTTACATTTTTTGTGTTTTTTTTGCATTTTTTTTGCATTTTTTGTGGGTTTTTTTTGCATTTTTTGTGTTTTTTGTTGCATTTTTTGTGTTTTTTTTGCATTTTTTTTGCATTTTTTTTTGCATTTTTTTTGCATTTTTTTTTGCATTTTTTTTGCATTTTTTTTGCATTTTTTTGTTTTTTTTTTTACATTTTTTGTGGGTTTTTTGCATTTTTTTTGTGTTTTTTTTACATTTTTGTGGGGTGTTTTGAATTTTTTTTTGCATTTTTTTTGCATTTTTTTTTGCATTTTTTTGCATTTTTTTGCATTTTTTTTGCATTTTTTGTGTTTTTTTTTTGCATTTTTTGTGCTTTTTTTGCATTTTTTGCATTTTTTTGTGTTTTTTTTGCATTTTTTTTGCATTTTTTGTGGGTTTTTTTGCATTTATTTTTGCATTTTTTTGCATTTTTTTTGCATTTTTTTTGCATTTTTTTTGTTTTTTTTTGCATTTTTTTGTGTTTTTTTTGCATTTTTTTGTGTTTTTTTTGCATTTTTTTTGCATTTTTTTTTGCATTTTTTGTGGTTTTTTTGCATTTTTTTGCATTTTTTTTGTGTTTTTTTGCATTTTTTTTTGCATTTTTTGTGGGGTTTTTTGCATTTTTTTAGCATTTTTTTGTGTTTTTTTTTTACATTTTTTGTGGGTTTTTTGCATTTTTTTTGTGTTTTTTTGCATTTTTTTTGCATTTTTTTTGTTTTTTTTGCATTTTTTTTTTTGCATTTTTTTTGTGTTTTTTTTGCATTTTTTTTGCATTTTTTGTGGGTTTTTTTGCATTTTTTTTTGCATTTTTTTGCATTTTTTTTGCATTTTTTTTGCATTTTTTTAGCATTTTTTTTGCATTTTCTTTTGCATTTTTTTGCATTTTTTTTGCATTTTTTTTGCATTTTTTTGTGTTTTTTTTTACATTTTTTGTGGGTTTTTTGCATTTTTTTTGTGTTTTTTTTACATTTTTTGTGGGTTTTTTTGCATTTTTTTTGTTTTTTTGCATTTTTTTTTTGCATTTTTTGTGTTTCTTTTGCATTTTTTTTGCATTTTTTTTGCATTTTTTTGCATTTTTTTTTGCATTTTTTTGTGGGTTTTTTTGCATTTTTTTTGCACTTTTTTGTGTTTTTTTTTTTACATTTTTTGTGGGTTTTTTGCATTTTTTTGCATTTTTTTGCATTTTTTTGCATTTTTTTTGCATTTTTTGTGGCTTTTTTTTGCATTTTTTTTTTGCATTTTTTGTGGGTTTTTTTGCATTTTTTTGTTTTTTTTTTGCATTTTTTTGTGTTTTTTTTGCATTTTTTTTCATTTTTTTTGCATTTTTTGTGGTTTTTTTTGCATTTTTTGTGTTTTTTTTTTGCATTTTTTTTTGCATTTTTTGTGTTTTTTTTGCATTTTTTTTACATTTTTTTTGCATTTTTTGTGGGTTTTTTTTGCATTTTTTGTGTTTTTTTTGCATTTTTTTGTGTTTTTTTGCATTTTTTTTGCATTTTTTTTGCATTTTTTGCATTTTTTTTGCATTTTTTTTTGCAATTTTATTTGCATTTTTTTTGCATTTTTTTTGTGTTTTTTTGCATTTTTTTTGCATTTTTTGTGGGTTTTTTTGCATTTTTTTTGTGTTTTTTTTTTTTTTACATTTTTTGTGGGTTTTTTTGCATTTTTTTTGCATTTTTTTTGCATTTTTTTTGTGGGTTTTTTTGCATTTTTTGTTTTTTTTTGCATTTTTTTGCATTTTTTTTGCATTTTTTTTGCATTTTTTTTTGCATTTTTTGTGGGTTTTTTTGCATTTTTTGTGGGTTTTTTTTTGCATTTTTTTGTTTTTTTTTGCATTTTTTTGCATTTTTTTGCATTTTTTTTGCATTTTTTTTGCATTTTTTTGCATTTTTTTTGCATTTTTTTTTGCATTTTTTGTGGGGTTTTTTTGCATTTTTTGTGGGTTTTTTTGCATTTTTTTGTGGGTTTTTTTTGCATTTTTTTGCATTTTTTTGTGTTTTTTTTTACATTTTTTGTGGGTTTTTTGCATTTTTTTTGTGTTTTTTTTTTTACATTTTTTGTGGGTTTTTGTGCATTTTTTTTTGCATTTTTTTTGCATTTTTTTTGCATTTTTTTTGCATTTTTTTGTGTTTTTTTTTGCATTTTTTTTGCATTTTTTTTTGCATTTTTGTGCTTTTTTTTGCATTTTTTGTGGGTTTTTTTGCATTTTTTTTGCATTTTTTTGCATTTTTTTTTGCATTTTTTGTGTTTTTCTTGCATTTTTTTTTGCATTTTTATTGCATTTTTTTTGTGTTTTTTTTGCATTTTTTTTTTGCATTTTTTGTGGGTTTTTTTGCATTTTTTTTGCATTTTTTTTGCATTTTTTTTGCATTTTTTTTGCATTTTTTGTGGGTTTTTTTGCATTTTTTTTGTGGTTTTTTTTGCATTTTTTTGTGTTTTTTTTGCATTTTTTTTGCATTTTTTTTGCATTTTTTTTGCATTTTTTTGCATTTTTTTTTGCATTTTTTTTGCATTTTTTTTGCATTTTTTTTGCATTTTTTTTGCATTTTTTTTGCATTTTTTGTGGGTTTTTTTTGCATTTTTTGTGGGTTTTTTTGCATTTTTTTTTTGCATTTTTTTTGCTTTTTTTTTTGCATTTTTTTGCATTTTTTTGTGGTTTTTTTGCATTTTTTTTGCATTTTTTTTGCATTTTTTTTGCATTTTTTTTGCATTTTTTTTGCTTTTTTTGCATTTTTTTGCATTTTTTTTTTGCATTTTTTTGCATTTTTTTTGCATTTTTTTTTTTGCATTTTTTTTGCTTTTTTTTTGCATTTTTTTTGCATTTTTTTGCATTTTTTTTTTGCATTTTTTTGCATTTTTTGTGGGTTTTTTTGCATTTTTTTTGTGTTTTTTTTTTACATTTTTTGTGGGTTTTTGTGCATTTTTTTTTGCATTTTTTTTTGCATTTTTTTTGCATTTTTTTTGCATTTTTTTTGTGTTTTTTTTTGCATTTTTTTTGCATTTTTTTTGCATTTTTGTGCTTTTTTTGCATTTTTTTTTGCATTTTTTGTGTTTTTTTTGCATTTTTTTTACATTTTTTTTGCATTTTTTGTGGGTTTTTTTTGCATTTTTTGTGTTTTTTTTGCATTTTTTTGTGTTTTTTTTGCATTTTTTTTGCATTTTTTTTGCATTTTTTGCATTTTTTTTGCATTTTTTTTTGCAATTTTATTTGCATTTTTTTTGCATTTTTTTTGTGTTTTTTTTGCATTTTTTTGCATTTTTTGTGGGTTTTTTTGCATTTTTTTTGTGTTTTTTTTTTTTTACATTTTTTGTGGGTTTTTTTGCATTTTTTTTGCATTTTTTTTGCATTTTTTTTTGTGGGTTTTTTTGCATTTTTTGTTTTTTTTTGCATTTTTTTGCATTTTTTTTGCATTTTTTTTTGCATTTTTTTGCATTTTTTTTGCATTTTTTGTGTTTTTTTGCATTTTTTTGTGTTTTTTTTGCATTTTTTTTGCATTTTTTTTTGTTTTTTTGCATTTTTTTGCATTTTTTGTGGGTTTTTTTGCATTTTTTTTGTGTTTTTTTTGCATTTTTTTTCATTTTTTTTGCATTTTTTGTGGTTTTTTTTGCATTTTTTGTGGTTTTTTTTTGCATTTTTTTTTGCATTTTTTGTGTTTTTTTTGCATTTTTTTTACATTTTTTTTGCATTTTTTGTGGGGTTTTTTGCATTTTTTGTGTTTTTTTTGCATTTTTTTGTGTTTTTTTTGCATTTTTTTTGCATTTTTTTTGCATTTTTTGCATTTTTTTGCATTTTTTTTTGCAATTTTATTTGCATTTTTTTTGCATTTTTTTTGTGTTTTTTTGCATTTTTTTTGCATTTTTTGTGGGTTTTTTTGCATTTTTTTGTGTTTTTTTTTTTTTACATTTTTTGTGGGTTTTTTTGCATTTTTTTTGCATTTTTTTTGCATTTTTTTTGTGGGTTTTTTTGCATTTTTTGTTTTTTTTGCATTTTTTTGCATTTTTTTTGCATTTTTTTTGCATTTTTTTGCATTTTTTTTGCATTTTTTTTTGCATTTTTTGTGGGTTTTTTTGCATTTTTTGTGGGTTTTTTTGCATTTTTTTGTTTTTTTTGCATTTTTTTGCATTTTTTTGCATTTTTTTTGCATTTTTTTTGCATTTTTTTGCATTTTTTTTGCATTTTTTTTTGCATTTTTTGTGGGTTTTTTTTGCATTTTTTGTGGGTTTTTTTGCATTTTTTTGTGGGTTTTTTTTTGCATTTTTTTGCATTTTTTTGTGTTTTTTTTTACATTTTTTGTGGGTTTTTTGCATTTTTTTTGTGTTTTTTTTTTTACATTTTTTGTGGGTTTTTGTGCATTTTTTTTTGCATTTTTTTTGCATTTTTTTTGCATTTTTTTTGCATTTTTTTTGTGGTTTTTTTTGCATTTTTTTTGCATTTTTTTTGCATTTTTTTTGCATTTTTTTTGCATTTTTTTGCATTTTTTTTGCATTTTTTTTTGCATTTTTTGTGGGTTTTTTTGCATTTTTTTTGCATTTTTTTGCATTTTTTTTGCATTTTTTTTGCATTTTTTTGCATTTTTTTTGCATTTTTTTGCATTTTTTGTGGGTTTTTTTGCATTTTTTTTGTGTTTTTTTTTTTTTACATTTTTTGTGGGTTTTTTTGCATTTTTTTTGCATTTTTTTTGCATTTTTTTTGTGGTTTTTTTTGCATTTTTTGTTTTTTTTAGCATTTTTTTGCATTTTTTTTGCATTTTTTTTGCATTTTTTTGCATTTTTTTTGCATTTTTTGTGTTTTTTTTGCATTTTTTTGTGTTTTTTTTGCATTTTTTTTGCATTTTTTTTGCATTTTTTGCATTTTTTTTGCATTTTTTTTTTGCAATTTTATTTGCATTTTTTTTGCATTTTTTTTTGTGTTTTTTTGCATTTTTTTGCATTTTTTGTGGGGTTTTTTGCATTTTTTTGTGTTTTTTTTGCATTTTTTTTCATTTTTTTTGCATTTTTTGTGGTTTTTTTTGCATTTTTTGTGTTTTTTTTTTGCATTTTTTGTGGGTTTTTTTGCATTTTTTTTGTGTTTTTTTTTTTTACATTTTTTGTGGGTTTTTTTGCATTTTTTTTGCATTTTTTTTGTGGGTTTTTTTGCATTTTTTGTTTTTTTTTGCATTTTTTTGCATTTTTTTGCATTTTTTTTGCATTTTTTTGCATTTTTTTTGCATTTTTTTTGCATTTTTTGTGGGTTTTTTTGCATTTTTTGTGGGTTTTTTTGCATTTTTTTGTTTTTTTTTTGCATTTTTTTGCATTTTTTTGCATTTTTTTTGCATTTTTTTTGCATTTTTTTGCATTTTTTTTGCATTTTTTTTTGCATTTTTTGTGGGTTTTTTTTGCATTTTTTGTGGGTTTTTTTGCATTTTTTTGTGGGTTTTTTTTGCATTTTTTTGCATTTTTTTGTGTTTTTTTTTACATTTTTTGTGGGTTTTTGTGCATTTTTTTTTGCATTTTTTTTGCATTTTTTTTGCATTTTTTTTGTGTTTTTTTTTGCATTTTTTTTGCATTTTTTTTTGCATTTTTGTGCTTTTTTTTGCATTTTTTGTGGGTTTTTTTGCATTTTTTTTGCATTTTTTTGCATTTTTTTTGCATTTTTATTGCATTTTTTTTGTGTTTTTTTTGCATTTTTTTTTTTGCATTTTTTGTGGGTTTTTTTGCATTTTTTTTGCATTTTTTTTGCATTTTTTTTGCATTTTTTTTGCATTTTTTGTGGGTTTTTTTGCATTTTTTTTGTGGTTTTTTTTGCATTTTTTTGTGTTTTTTTTGCATTTTTTTTGCATTTTTTTTGCATTTTTTTTGCATTTTTTTGCATTTTTTTTTGCATTTTTTTTGCATTTTTTTTGCATTTTTTTTGCATTTTTTTTGCATTTTTTTTGCATTTTTTGTGGGTTTTTTTTGCATTTTTTGTGGTTTTTTTTGCATTTTTTTTTTGCATTTTTTTTGCTTTTTTTTTTGCATTTTTTTGCATTTTTTTGTGGTTTTTTTGCATTTTTTTTGTGGTTTTTTTTGCATTTTTTTGTGTTTTTTTTGCATTTTTTTTGCATTTTTTTTGCATTTTTTTGCATTTTTTTTTGCATTTTTTTTGCATTTTTTTTGCATTTTTTTTGCATTTTTTTTGCATTTTTTGTGGGTTTTTTTTGCATTTTTTGTGGGTTTTTTTGCATTTTTTTTTTGCATTTTTTTTGCTTTTTTTTTTGCATTTTTTTGCATTTTTTTGTGGTTTTTTTGCATTTTTTTTGCATTTTTTTTGCATTTTTTTTGCATTTTTTTTGCATTTTTTTTGCTTTTTTTGCATTTTTTTGCATTTTTTTTTTGCATTTTTTTGCATTTTTTTTGCATTTTTTTTTTTGCATTTTTTTTGCTTTTTTTTGCATTTTTTTTGCATTTTTTTGCATTTTTTTTTTGCATTTTTTTGCATTTTTTGTGGGTTTTTTTGCATTTTTTTTGTGTTTTTTTTTTTTTACATTTTTTGTGGGTTTTTTTGCATATTTTTTGCATTTTTTTTGCATTTTTTTGTGGGTTTTTTTGCATTTTTTGTTTTTTTTTGCATTTTTTTGCATTTTTTTTGCATTTTTTTTGCATTTTTTTGCATTTTTTTTGCATTTTTTTTGCATTTTTTTTGCATTTTTTTTGCATTTTTTTTGCATTTTTTGTGGGTTTTTTTTGCATTTTTTGTGGGTTTTTTTGCATTTTTTTTTTGCATTTTTTTTGCTTTTTTTTTTGCATTTTTTTGCATTTTTTTGTGGTTTTTTTGCATTTTTTTTGTGGTTTTTTTTGCATTTTTTTGTGTTTTTTTTGCATTTTTTTTGCATTTTTTTTGCATTTTTTTTGCATTTTTTTGCATTTTTTTTTGCATTTTTTTTGCATTTTTTTTGCATTTTTTTTGCATTTTTTTTTGCATTTTTTTTGCATTTTTTTTGCATTTTTTGTGGTTTTTTTTTGCATTTTTTGTGGGTTTTTTTGCATTTTTTTTTTGCATTTTTTTTGCTTTTTTTTTTTGCATTTTTTTGCATTTTTTTGTGGTTTTTTTGCATTTTTTTTGCATTTTTTTTGCATTTTTTTTGCATTTTTTTTGCATTTTTTTTGCTTTTTTTGCATTTTTTTGCATTTTTTTTTTGCATTTTTTTGCATTTTTTTTGCATTTTTTTTTTTGCATTTTTTTTGCTTTTTTTTTTGCATTTTTTTTGCATTTTTTTGCATTTTTTTTTTGCATTTTTTTGCATTTTTTGTGGGTTTTTTTGCATTTTTTTTGTGTTTTTTTTTGCATTTTTTTTGCATTTTTTTTGCATTTTTTTGTGTTTTTTTTTGCATTTTTTTTTGCATTTTTTTTACATTTTTTTTGCATTTTTTGTGGGTTTTTTTGCATTTTTTGTGTTTTTTTTGCATTTTTTTGTGTTTTTTTTGCATTTTTTTTGCATTTTTTTTGCATTTTTTGCATTTTTTTTGCATTTTTTTTTGCAATTTTATTTGCATTTTTTTTGCATTTTTTTGTGTTTTTTTTGCATTTTTTTGCATTTTTTGTGGGTTTTTTTGCATTTTTTTGTGTTTTTTTTTTTTTACATTTTTTGTGGGTTTTTTTGCATATTTTTTGCATTTTTTTTGCATTTTTTTTGTGGGTTTTTTTGCATTTTTTGTTTTTTTTTGCATTTTTTTGCATTTTTTTTGCATTTTTTTTGCATTTTTTTGCATTTTTTTTGCATTTTTTGTGTTTTTTTTGCATTTTTTTGTGTTTTTTTTGCATTTTTTTTGCATTTTTTTTGCATTTTTTGCAATTTTTTTGCATTTTTTTTTTGCAATTTTATTTGCATTTTTTTTGCATTTTTTTTTGTGTTTTTTTTGCATTTTTTTGCATTTTTTGTGGGTTTTTTTGCATTTTTTTTGTGTTTTTTTTTTTTTTTACATTTTTTGTGGGTTTTTTTTGCATTTTTTTTGCATTTTTTTGCATTTTTTTTGTGGGTTTTTTTGCATTTTTTGTTTTTTTTTGCATTTTTTTGCATTTTTTTTGCATTTTTTTTGCATTTTTTTGCATTTTTTTTGCATTTTTTTTTGCATTTTTTGTGGGTTTTTTTGCATTTTTTGTGGGTTTTTTTGCATTTTTTTGTTTTTTTTTTGCATTTTTTTGCATTTTTTTGCATTTTTTTTGCATTTTTTTTGCATTTTTTTGCATTTTTTTTGCATTTTTTTTTCATTTTTTGTGGGGTTTTTTTGCATTTTTTGTGGGTTTTTTTGCATTTTTTTGTGGGTTTTTTTTGCATTTTTTTGCATTTTTTTGTGTTTTTTTTTACATTTTTTGTGGGTTTTTTGCATTTTTTTTGTGTTTTTTTTTTTACATTTTTTGTGGGTTTTTGTGCATTTTTTTTGCATTTTTTTTGCATTTTTTTTGCATTTTTTTTGCATTTTTTTTGCATTTTTTTTTGCATTTTTTTTGCATTTTTTTTTGCATTTTTGTGCTTTTTTTTGCATTTTTTGTGGGTTTTTTTGCATTTTTTTTGCATTTTTTTGCATTTTTTTTTTGCATTTTTTGTGTTTTTCTTGCATTTTTTTTGCATTTTTATTGCATTTTTTTTGTGTTTTTTTTGCATTTTTTTTTGCATTTTTTGTGGGTTTTTTTGCATTTTTTTTGCATTTTTTTTGCATTTTTTTTGCATTTTTTGTGGGTTTTTTTGCATTTTTTTTGTGGTTTTTTTTGCATTTTTTTGTGTTTTTTTTGCATTTTTTTTGCATTTTTTTTGCATTTTTTTGCATTTTTTAGCATTTTTTTTGCATTTTTTTTGCATTTTTTTTGCATTTTTTTTGCATTTTTTTTGCATTTTTTTTGCATTTTTTGTGGGTTTTTTTTGCATTTTTTGTGGGTTTTTTTGCATTTTTTTTTTGCATTTTTTTTGCTTTTTTTTTTTGCATTTTTTTGCATTTTTTTGTGTTTTTTTTGCATTTTTTTTGCATTTTTTTTGCATTTTTTTTGCATTTTTTTTGCATTTTTTTTGCTTTTTTTGCATTTTTTTGCATTTTTTTTTTGCATTTTTTTGCATTTTTTTTGCATTTTTTTTTTGCATTTTTTTTGCTTTTTTTTTGCATTTTTTTTGCATTTTTTTGCATTTTTTTTTGCATTTTTTTGCATTTTTTGTGGGTTTTTTTGCATTTTTTTTGTGTTTTTTTTTTTTACATTTTTTGTGGGTTTTTGTGCATTTTTTTTTGCATTTTTTTTGCATTTTTTTTGCATTTTTTTTGCATTTTTTTTGTGTTTTTTTTTGCATTTTTTTTGCATTTTTTTTGCATTTTTGTGCTTTTTTTGCATTTTTTGTGGGGTTTTTTGCATTTTTTTTGCATTTTTTTGCATTTTTTTTTGCATTTTTTGTGTTTTTCTTGCATTTTTTTTGCATTTTTATTGCATTTTTTTTGTGTTTTTTTTGCATTTTTTTTTGCATTTTTTGTGGGTTTTTTTGCATTTTTTTTGCATTTTTTTTGCATTTTTTTTGCATTTTTTGTGGGTTTTTTTGCATTTTTTTTGTGTTTTTTTTTGCATTTTTTTTTGCATTTTTTTTGCATTTTTTTTGCATTTTTTTTTGCATTTTTTGTGGTTTTTTTGCATTTTTTTGTGGGTTTTTTTGCATTTTTTTTGCATTTTTTTTGTGTTTTTTTTTACATTTTTTATTGGGTTTTTTGCATTTTTTTTGCATTTTTTTTTCATTTTTTTTGAATTTTTTTTGCATTTTTTTTGAATTTTTTTTGCATTTTTTTGTGTTTTTTTTGCATTTTTTTGCATTTTTTTTGTGTTTTTTTTGCATTTTTTTGCATTTTTTTGCATTTTTTTGCATTTTTTTTGCATTTTTTTGCATTTTTTTGCATTTTTTTTTGCATTTTTTTTGCATTTTTTTTGCATTTTTTTGTGTTTTTTTTGCATTTTTTTGCATTTTTTTGTGTTTTTTTTGCATTTTTTTTGAATTTTTTTTTGCATTTTTTTGTTTTTTTTGCATTTTTTTTGCATTTTTTTGCATTTTTTTGCATTTTTATTTGCATTTTTTTTGCATTTTTTTTGTGTTTTTTTGCATTTTTTTTGCATTTTTTGTGGGTTTTTTTGCATTTTTTTTGTGTTTTTTTTTTTTTTTAATTTTTTGTGGGTTTTTTTGCATTTTTTTTGCATTTTTTTTGCATATTTTTTGTATTTTTTTTGTGGGTTTTTTTGCATTTTTTTGTTTTTTTTTGCATTTTTTTGCATTTTTTTTTGCATTTTTTTAGCATTTTTTTTTGCATTTTTTTGCATTTTTTTGCATTTTTTTTTGCATTTTTTTTGCATTTTTTTTGCAATTTTTTTGCATTTTTTTGAATTTTTTTTTGCATTTTTTGTGGGTTTTTTTTGCATTTTTTGTGGGTTTTTTTGCATTTTTTTGTGGGTTTTTTTGCATTTTTTTTGTGTTTTTTTTTACATTTTTTGTGGGTTTTTTTGCATTTTTTTTTGCATTTTTTTGCATTTTTTTTTTGCATTTTTTTTGCATTTTTTTTGCATTTTTTTGTGTTTTTTTTGCATTTTTTTGCATTTTTTTGTGTTTTTTTTGCATTTTTTTTGCATTTTTTTTTGCATTTTATTGTTTTTTTTGCATTTCTTTTGCATTTTTTTGCATTTTTTTGCATTTTTATTTGCATTTTTTTTGCATTTTTTTTGTGTTTTTTTGCATTTTTTTTGCATTTTTTGCATTTTTTTTGTGTTTTTTTTTTTTTTTACATTTTTTGTGGGTTTTTTTGCATTTTTTTTGCATTTTTTTTGCATTTTTTTTGCATTTTTTTTGCATTTTTTTTGCTTTTTTTGCATTTTTTTGCATTTTTTTTTTTGCATTTTTTTGCATTTTTTTTGCATTTTTTTTTTGCATTTTTTTTGCTTTTTTTTTGCATTTTTTTGCATTTTTTTGCATTTTTTTTGCATTTTTTTGCATTTTTTGTGGGTTTTTTTGCATTTTTTTGTTTTTTTTTGCATTTTTTTGCATTTTTTTTTGCATTTTTTTAGCATTTTTTTTTGCATTTTTTTGCATTTTTTTGCATTTTTTTTTGCATTTTTTTTGCATTTTTTTTGCAATTTTTTTGCATTTTTTTGAATTTTTTTTTGCATTTTTTGTGGGTTTTTTTTGCATTTTTTGTGGGTTTTTTTGCATTTTTTTGTGGGTTTTTTTGCATTTTTTTTGTGTTTTTTTTTACATTTTTTGTGGGTTTTTTTGCATTTTTTTTTGCATTTTTTTGCATTTTTTTTTTGCATTTTTTTTGCATTTTTTTTGCATTTTTTTGTGTTTTTTTTGCATTTTTTTGCATTTTTTTGTGTTTTTTTTGCATTTTTTTTGCATTTTTTTTTGCATTTTATTGTTTTTTTTGCATTTCTTTTGCATTTTTTTGCATTTTTTTGCATTTTTATTTGCATTTTTTTTGCATTTTTTTTGTGTTTTTTTGCATTTTTTTTGCATTTTTTGCATTTTTTTTGTGTTTTTTTTTTTTTTACATTTTTTGTGGGTTTTTTTGCATTTTTTTTGCATTTTTTTTGCATTTTTTTTGCATTTTTTTTGCATTTTTTTTGCTTTTTTTGCATTTTTTTGCATTTTTTTTTTGCATTTTTTTGCATTTTTTTTGCATTTTTTTTTTGCATTTTTTTTGCTTTTTTTTTGCATTTTTTTGCATTTTTTTGCATTTTTTTTTGCATTTTTTTGCATTTTTTGTGGGTTTTTTTGCATTTTTTTTGTGTTTTTTTTTTTTACATTTTTTGTGGGTTTTTGTGCATTTTTTTTTGCATTTTTTTTGCATTTTTTTTGCATTTTTTTTGCATTTTTTTTGTGTTTTTTTTTGCATTTTTTTTGCATTTTTTTTGCATTTTTGTGCTTTTTTTGCATTTTTTGTGGGGTTTTTTGCATTTTTTTTGCATTTTTTTGCATTTTTTTTTGCATTTTTTGTGTTTTTCTTGCATTTTTTTTGCATTTTTATTGCATTTTTTTTGTGTTTTTTTTGCATTTTTTTTTGCATTTTTTGTGGGTTTTTTTGCATTTTTTTTGCATTTTTTTTGCATTTTTTTTGCATTTTTTGTGGGTTTTTTTGCATTTTTTTTGTGTTTTTTTTTGCATTTTTTTTGCATTTTTTTTGCATTTTTTTTGCATTTTTTTTTGCATTTTTTGTGGGTTTTTTTGCATTTTTTTGTGGGTTTTTTTGCATTTTTTTTGCATTTTTTTGTGTTTTTTTTTACATTTTTTATTGGGTTTTTTGCATTTTTTTTGCATTTTTTTTTCATTTTTTTTGAATTTTTTTTGCATTTTTTTTGAATTTTTTTTGCATTTTTTTGTGTTTTTTTTTGCATTTTTTTTGCATTTTTTTTGTGTTTTTTTTGCATTTTTTTTGCATTTTTTTTGCATTTTTTTTTTGCATTTTTTTGCATTTTTTTGCATTTTTTTTTTGCATTTTTTTTGCATTTTTTTTGCATTTTTTTGTGTTTTTTTTGCATTTTTTTGCATTTTTTTGTGTTTTTTTTGCATTTTTTTGCATTTTTTTTTGCATTTTTTTGTTTTTTTTGCATTTTTTTTGCATTTTTTTGCATTTTTTTGCATTTTTATTTGCATTTTTTTTGCATTTTTTTTGTGTTTTTTTGCATTTTTTTTGCATTTTTTGTGGGTTTTTTTGCATTTTTTTTGTGTTTTTTTTTTTTTTTAATTTTTTGTGGGTTTTTTTGCATTTTTTTTGCATTTTTTTTGCATATTTTTTGTATTTTTTTTGTGGGTTTTTTTGCATTTTTTTGTTTTTTTTTGCATTTTTTTGCATTTTTTTTTGCATTTTTTTAGCATTTTTTTTTGCATTTTTTTGCATTTTTTTGCATTTTTTTTTGCATTTTTTTTGCATTTTTTTTGCATTTTTTTTGCATTTTTTTGAATTTTTTTTTGCATTTTTTGTGGGTTTTTTTTGCATTTTTTGTGGGTTTTTTTGCATTTTTTTGTGGGTTTTTTTGCATTTTTTTTGTGTTTTTTTTACATTTTTTGTGGGTTTTTTTGCATTTTTTTTTGCATTTTTTTGCATTTTTTTTTTGCATTTTTTTTGCATTTTTTTTGCATTTTTTTGTGTTTTTTTTGCATTTTTTTGCATTTTTTGTGTTTTTTTTGCATTTTTTTTGCATTTTTTTTTGCATTTTATTGTTTTTTTTGCATTTCTTTTGCATTTTTTTGCATTTTTTTGCATTTTTATTTGCATTTTTTTTGCATTTTTTTTGTGTTTTTTTGCATTTTTTTTGCATTTTTTGCATTTTTTTTGTGTTTTTTTTTTTTTTACATTTTTTGTGGGTTTTTTTGCATTTTTTTGCATTTTTTTTGCATATTTTTTGTATTTTTTTTGTGGGTTTTTTTGCATTTTTTTGTTTTTTTTTGCATTTTTTTGCATTTTTTTTTTGCATTTTTTTAGCATTTTTTTTTGCATTTTTTTGCATTTTTTTGCATTTTTTTTTTGCATTTTTTTTGCATTTTTTTTGCATTTTTTTTGCATTTTTTTGAATTTTTTTTTGCATTTTTTGTGGGGTTTTTTTGCATTTTTTGTGGGTTTTTTTGCATTTTTTTGTGGGTTTTTTTGCATTTTTTTTGTGTTTTTTTTTACATTTTTTGTGGGTTTTTTTGCATTTTTTTTTGCATTTTTTTTGCATTTTTTTTTTGCATTTTTTTTGCATTTTTTTTGCATTTTTTTGTGTTTTTTTTGCATTTTTTTGCATTTTTTTGTGTTTTTTTTGCATTTTTTTTGCATTTTTTTTGCATTTTATTGTTTTTTTTGCATTTCTTTTGCATTTTTTTGCATTTTTTTGCATTTTTATTTGCATTTTTTTTGCATTTTTTTTGTGTTTTTTTGCATTTTTTTTGCATTTTTTGCATTTTTTTTGTGTTTTTTTTTTTTTACATTTTTTGTGGGTTTTTTTGCATTTTTTTTGCATTTTTTTTGCATTTTTTTGCATTTTTTTTGTGGGTTTTTTTGCATTTTTTTGTTTTTTTTTGCATTTTTTTGCATTTTTTTTGCATTTTTTTAGCATTTTTTTTGCATTTTTTTTGCATTTTTTTGCATTTTTTTTTGCATTTTTTTTGCATTTTTTTTTGCATTTTTTTGCATTTTTTTTGCATTTTTTTTGCATTTTTTTTTGCATTTTTTGTGGGTTTTTTTTTGCATTTTTTTGTGTTTTTTTTGCATTTTTTTGCATTTTTTTTTGCATTTTATTGTTTTTTTTGCATTTCTTTTGCATTTTTTTGCATTTTTTTGCATTTTTATTTGCATTTTTTTTGCATTTTTTTTTGTGTTTTTTTGCATTTTTTTTGCATTTTTTGCATTTTTTTTGTGTTTTTTTTTTTTTTACATTTTTTGTGGGTTTTTTTGCATTTTTTTTGCATTTTTTTTGCATTTTTTTTGCATTTTTTTTGCATTTTTTGTGGGTTTTTTTTGCATTTTTTGTGGGTTTTTTTGCATTTTTTTTTGCATTTTTTTTGCTTTTTTTTTTGCATTTTTTTGCATTTTTTTGTGGTTTTTTTGCATTTTTTTTGCATTTTTTTTGCATTTTTTTTGCATTTTTTTTGCATTTTTTTTGCTTTTTTTGCATTTTTTTGCATTTTTTTTTTGCATTTTTTTGCATTTTTTTTGCATTTTTTTTTTGCATTTTTTTTGATTTTTTTTTGCATTTTTTTGCATTTTTTTGCATTTTTTTTTGCATTTTTTTGCATTTTTTGTGGGTTTTTTTGCATTTTTTTTGTTTTTTTTTTTTACATTTTTTGTGGGTTTTTGTGCATTTTTTTTTGCATTTTTTTTTGCATTTTTTTTGCATTTTTTTTGCATTTTTTTTGTGTTTTTTTTTGCATTTTTTTTGCATTTTTTTTGCATTTTTGTGCTTTTTTTGCATTTTTTGTGGGGTTTTTTGCATTTTTTTTGCATTTTTTTGCATTTTTTTTTGCATTTTTTGTGTTTTTCTTGCATTTTTTTTGCATTTTTATTGCATTTTTTTGTGTTTTTTTTGCATTTTTTTTTGCATTTTTTGTGGGTTTTTTTGCATTTTTTTTGCATTTTTTTTGCATTTTTTTTGCATTTTTTGTGGGTTTTTTTGCATTTTTTTTGTGTTTTTTTTTGCATTTTTTTTGCATTTTTTTTGCATTTTTTTTGCATTTTTTTTTGCATTTTTTGTGGGTTTTTTTGCATTTTTTTGTGGGTTTTTTTTGCATTTTTTTTGCATTTTTTTGTGTTTTTTTTTACATTTTTTATTGGGTTTTTTGCATTTTTTTGCATTTTTTTTTCATTTTTTTTGAATTTTTTTTGCATTTTTTTTGAATTTTTTTTGCATTTTTTTGTGTTTTTTTTGCATTTTTTTTGCATTTTTTTTGTGTTTTTTTTGCATTTTTTTTTGCATTTTTTTTGCATTTTTTTTTGCATTTTTTTGCATTTTTTTGCATTTTTTTTTTGCATTTTTTTTGCATTTTTTTTGCATTTTTTTGTGTTTTTTTTGCATTTTTTTGCATTTTTTTGTGTTTTTTTTGCATTTTTTTTGCATTTTTTTTTGCATTTTTTTGTTTTTTTTGCATTTTTTTTGCATTTTTTTGCATTTTTTTGCATTTTTATTTGCATTTTTTTTGCATTTTTTTTTGTGTTTTTTTGCATTTTTTTTGCATTTTTTGTGGGTTTTTTTGCATTTTTTTTGTGTTTTTTTTTACATTTTTTGTGGGTTTTTTTGCATTTTTTTGTGGGTTTTTTTGCATTTTTTTTGTGTTTTTTTTTACATTTTTTGTGGGTTTTTTTGCATTTTTTTTTGCATTTTTTTTGCATTTTTTTTTTGCATTTTTTTTGCATTTTTTTGCATTTTTTTTTTGCATTTTTTTTGCATTTTTTTGCATTTTTTTGTGTTTTTTTTTGCATTTTTTTGCATTTTTTTGTGTTTTTTTTTGCATTTTTTTTGCATTTTTTTTTGCATTTTTTTGTTTTTTTTGCATTTTTTTTGCATTTTTTTGCATTTTTTTGCATTTTTATTTGCATTTTTTTTGCATTTTTTTGTGTGTTTTTTTGCATTTTTTTTGCATTTTTTGTGGGTTTTTTTTGCATTTTTTTTGTGTTTTTTTTTTTTTTAAAATTTTTGTGGGTTTTTTTGCATTTTTTTTGCATTTTTTTTGCATATTTTTTGTATTTTTTTTGTGGGTTTTTTTGCATTTTTTTGGTTTTTTTTGCATTTTTTTGCATTTTTTTTTTGCATTTTTTTAGCATTTTTTTTTGCATTTTTTTGCATTTTTTTGCATTTTTTTTTGCATTTTTTTTGCATTTTTTTTGCATTTTTTTTGCATTTTTTTGAATTTTTTTTTGCATTTTTTGTGGGTTTTTTTTGCATTTTTTGTGGGTTTTTTTGCATTTTTTTGTGGGTTTTTTTGCATTTTTTTTGTGTTTTTTTTTACATTTTTTGTGGGTTTTTTTGCATTTTTTTTTGCATTTTTTTTGCATTTTTTTTTTGCATTTTTTTTGCATTTTTTTTGCATTTTTTTGTGTTTTTTTTGCATTTTTTTGCATTTTTTTGTGTTTTTTTTGCATTTTTTTTGCATTTTTTTTTGCATTTTATTGTTTTTTTTGCATTTCTTTTGCATTTTTTTGCATTTTTTTGCATTTTTATTTGCATTTTTTTTGCATTTTTTTTGTGTTTTTTTGCATTTTTTTTGCATTTTTTGCATTTTTTTTGTGTTTTTTTTTTTTTTACATTTTTTGTGGGTTTTTTTGCATTTTTTTTTGCATTTTTTTTGCATTTTTTTGCATTTTTTTTGTGGGTTTTTTTGCATTTTTTTGTTTTTTTTTGCATTTTTTTGCATTTTTTTTTGCATTTTTTTAGCATTTTTTTTGCATTTTTTTGCATTTTTTTGCATTTTTTTTTGCATTTTTTTTGCATTTTTTTTGCATTTTTTTGCATTTTTTTGCATTTTTTTTGCATTTTTTTTTGCATTTTTTTTTGCATTTTTTGTGGGTTTTTTTTGCATTTTTTGTGGGTTTTTTTTGCATTTTTTTGTGGGTTTTTTTGCATTTTTTTTGTGTTTTTTTTACATTTTTTGTGGGTTTTTTTGCATTTTTTTTTGCATTTTTTTTGCATTTTTTTTGCATTTTTTTTGCATTTTTTTTGCATTTTTTTTGCATTTTTTTGCATTTTTTTTGCATTTTTTTTTGCATTTTTTTGCATTTTTTGTGGGTTTTTTTGCATTTTTTTTGCATTTTTTTGCATTTTTTTTTGCATTTTTTGTGTTTTTCTTGCATTTTTTTTGCATTTTTATTGCATTTTTTTTGTGTTTTTTTTGCATTTTTTTTTTGCATTTTTTGTGGGTTTTTTGCATTTTTTTTGCATTTTTTTTGCATTTTTTTTGCATTTTTTGTGGGTTTTTTTGCATTTTTTTTGTGTTTTTTTTTGCATTTTTTTGCATTTTTTTTTGCATTTTTTGTGTTTTTCTTACATTTTTTTTGCATTTTTATTGCATTTTTTTTGTGTTTTTTTTGCATTTTTTTTTTGCATTTTTTGTGGGTTTTTTGCATTTTTTTTGCATTTTTTTTGCATTTTTTTTGCATTTTTTGTGGGTTTTTTTGCATTTTTTTTGTGTTTTTTTTTGCATTTTTTTGCATTTTTTTTGCATTTTTTTTTGCATTTTTTTTGCATTTTTTCTGCATTTTTTTTGCATTTTTTTTTGCATTTTTTGTGGGTTTTTTTGCATTTTTTTGTGGGTTTTTTTGCATTTTTTTGCATTTTTTTGTGTTTTTTTTTACATTTTTTGTGGGTTTTTTGCATTTTTTTTTGCATTTTTTTTTGCATTTTTTTTGAATTTTTTTTGCATTTTTTGTGGTTTTTTTTGCATTTTTTGTGTTTTTTTTGCATTTTTTTTTTTTTTTGCATTTTTTTGCATTTTTTTTGCATTTTTGTGCTTTTTTTTTGCATTTTTTGTGGGTTTTTTTTGCATTTTTTTGTGTTTTTTTTTTACATTTTTTGGGGGGGTTTTTTGCATTTTTTTTGCATTTTTTTTGCTTTTTTTGCATTTTTTTTAGCATTTTTTTTGCATTTTTTTTGCATTTTTTTTGTGTTTTTTTTGCATTTTTTTTGCATTTTTTTTGCATTTTTTTTTGCATTTTTTTGCATTTTTTTGCATTTTTTTTTGCATTTTTTTTGCATTTTTTTTGCATTTTTTTGTGTTTTTTTTGCATTTTTTTTGCATTTTTTGTGTTTTTTTTGCATTTTTTGTGGTTTTTTTTGCATTTTTTTTTGCATTTTTTTGTTTTTTTTTGCATTTTTTTTGCATTTTTTTGCATTTTTTTGCATTTTTATTTGCATTTTTTTGCATTTTTTTTTGTGTTTTTTTTGCATTTTTTTTGCATTTTTTTGTTTTTTTTTGCATTTTTTTGCATTTTTTTTTGCATTTTTTTTGCATTTTTTTTGCATTTTTTTGCATTTTTTTTGCATTTTTTTTGCATTTTTTTTTGCATTTTTTTTGCATTTTTTTTGCATTTTTTTTGCATTTTTTTTTGCATTTTTTGTGGGTTTTTTTTTGCATTTTTTGTGGGTTTTTTTGCATTTTTTTGTGGGTTTTTTTTTGCATTTTTTTGCATTTTTTTGTGTTTTTTTTAACATTTTTTGTGGGTTTTTTGCATTTTTTTTGTGTTTTTTTTTACATTTTTTGCATTTTTTTTTGCATTTTTTTTGCATTTTTTTTGCTTTTTTTGCATTTTTTTGCATTTTTTTTTTGCATTTTTTTGCATTTTTTTTGCATTTTTTTTTTTGCATTTTTTTTGCTTTTTTTTTTTTGCATTTTTTTGCATTTTTTTTTGCATTTTTTTTGCATTTTTTGTGGGTTTTTTTTGCATTTTTTTGTGTTTTTTTTTTACATTTTTTGTGGGTTTTTGTGCATTTTTTTTGCATTTTTTTTGCATTTTTTTTGCATTTTTTTGTGTTTTTTTTTGCATTTTTTTTGCATTTTTTTT
>JAKRKW010000456.1:0-25396 GCA_023566125.1 Zingel zingel | reverse complement strand
TTTTGCATTTTTTTGCATTTTTTTTGCATTTTTTTTGCATTTTTTTTTGCATTTTTTTTTTACATTTTTTTGCATTTTTTTTGCATTTTTTTTTGCATTTTTTTTGCATTTTTTTTTGATTTTTTTGCATTTTTTTTGCATTTTTTTTGCATTTTTTTTGCATTTTTTTTGCATTTTTTTGCATTTTTTTTTGCATTTTTTTTGCATTTTTTGCATTTTTTTTGCATTTTTTTTGCATTTTTTTTTGCATTTTTTTTTGCATTTTTTTGCATTTTTTTTGCATTTTTTTTGCATTTTTTTTGCATTTTTTTGCATTTTTTTTTGCATTTTTTTTGCATTTTTTTGCATTTTTTTTTGCATTTTTTTTGCATTTTTTTTTTACATTTTTTTGCATTTTTTTTGCATTTTTTTTTGCATTTTTTTGCATTTTTTTGCATTTTTTTGCATTTTTTTTGCATTTTTTTGCATTTTTTTTTGCATTTTTTTTGCATTTTTTTTTGCATTTTTTTTGCATTTTTTTGCATTTTTTTTTGCATTTTTTTTTGCATTTTTTTGCATTTTTTTTGCATTTTTTTGCATTTTTTTTTGCATTTTTTTTGCATTTTTTTTGCATTTTTTTGCATTTTTTTTGGCATTTTTTTTGCATTTTTTTGCATTTTTTTTTGCATTTTTTTGCATTTTTTTGCATTTTTTTTTGCATTTTTTTTGCATTTTTTTTTGCATTTTTTTTGCATTTTTTTTGCATTTTTTTTGCATTTTTTTTGCATTCTTTTTTGCATTTTTTTGCATTTTTTTGCATTTTTTTTGCATTTTTTTTTGCATTTTTTTTGCATTTTTTTTGAATTTTTTTGCATTTTTTTTTGCATTTTTTTGCATTTTTTTTGCATTTTTTTTGCTTTTTTTTTTGATTTTTTTGCATTTTTTTTGCATTTTTTTTGCATTTTTTTTGCATTTTTTTTTACATTTTTTTGCATTTTTTTTGCATTTTTTTTTGCATTTTTTTTGCATTTTTTTTGCATTTTTTTTGCATTTTTTTTGCATTTTTTTTGCATTTTTTTTGCATTTTTTTTGGATTTTTTTGCATTTTTTTTGCATTTTTTTTTGCATTTTTTTGCATTTTTTTTGCATTTTTTTTTTGCATTTTTTTGCATTTTTTTTGCATTTTTTTGCATTTTTTTTTGCATTTTTTTTGCATTTTTTTTGCATTTTTTTGCATTTTTTTTTGCATTTTTTTTGCATTTTTTTTGCATTTTTTTTTGCTTTTTTTTTGCATTTTTTTGCATTTTTTTTTGCATTTTTTTTGCATTTTTTTTTGCATTTTTTTTGCATTTTTTTTGCATTTTTTTGCATTTTTTTTGCATTTTTTTTGCATTTTTTTGCATTTTTTTTTGCATTTTTTTTGCATTTTTTTTGCATTTTTTTTACATTTTTTTGCATTTTTTTTGCATTTTTTTTGCATTTTTTTTGCATTTTTTTTGCATTTTTTTTTTACATTTTTTTGTATTTTTTTTGCATTTTTTTGCATTTTTTTTGCATTTTTTTGCATTTTTTTTGCATTTTTTTTGCATTTTTTGCATTTTTTTTTGCATTTTTTTTTTACATTTTTTTGCATTTTTTTGCATTTTTTTTGCATTTTTTTTGCATTTTTTTTTTGATTTTTTTGCATTTTTTTTGCATTTTTTTTGCATTTTTTTTGCATTTTTTTTGCATTTTTTTGCATTTTTTTTTGCATTTTTTTTGCATTTTTTGCATTTTTTTTTGCATTTTTTTTTGCATTTTTTTGCATTTTTTTTGCATTTTTTTTGCATTTTTTTGCATTTTTTTTTGCATTTTTTTTGCATTTTTTTTGCATTTTTTTTGCATTTTTTTTGCATTTTTTTGCATTTTTTTTGCATTTTTTTTGCATTTTTTTGCATTTTTTTGCATTTTTTTTGCATTTTTTTTTGCATTTTTTTGCATTTTTTTTGCATTTTTTTTGCATTTTTTTTTTACATTTTTTTGCATTTTTTTTGCATTTTTTTTTGCATTTTTTTTGCATTTTTTTGCATTTTTTTGCATTTTTTTTGCATTTTTTTGCATTTTTTTTTGCATTTTTTTTGCATTTTTTTTTGCATTTTTTTTGCATTTTTTTGCATTTTTTTTTGCATTTTTTTTTGCATTTTTTTGCATTTTTTTGCATTTTTTTGCATTTTTTTTGCATTTTTTTTGCATTTTTTTTGCATTTTTTTGCTTTTTTTTTGGCATTTTTTTTGCATTTTTTTGCATTTTTTTTTGCATTTTTTTTGCATTTTTTTGCATTTTTTTTTGCATTTTTTTTGCATTTTTTTTGCATTTTTTTTGCATTTTTTTTGCATTTTTTTGCATTTTTTTTGCATTCTTTTTTGCATTTTTTTGCATTTTTTTGCATTTTTTTTGCATTTTTTTTTGCATTTTTTTTGCATTTTTTTGAATTTTTTTGCATTTTTTTTTGCATTTTTTTGCATTTTTTTTTGCATTTTTTTTGCATTTTTTTTTGCATTTTTTTTGCATTTTTTTTTGGATTTTTTTTGCATTTTTTTTGCATTTTTTTTGCATTTTTTTGCATTTTTTTTGCATTTTTTTTTGCATTTTTTTGCATTTTTTTTGCATTTTTTTTGCATTTTTTTTTGCATTTTTTTGCATTTTTTTTTGCATTTTTTTGCATTTTTTTGCATTTTTTTTTGCATTTTTTTTGCATATTTTTTTACATTTTTTTGCATTTTTTTTGCATTTTTTTTTGCATTTTTTTTGCATTTTTTTGCATTTTTTTTTTGCTTTTTTTTGCATTTTTTTGCATTTTTTTTTGCATTTTTTTTTACATTTTTTTGCATTTTTTTTGCATTTTTTTTTGCATTTTTTTTGCATTTTTTTGCATTTTTTTTGCATTTTTTTTGCATTTTTTTTGCATTTTTTTTGCATTTTTTTGGATTTTTTTTTGCATTTTTTTTTTTTGCATTTTTTTGCATTTTTTTGCATTTTTTTGCATTTTTTTGCATTTTTTTGCATTTTTTTTGCATTTTTTTTTACATTTTTTTGCATTTTTTTTGCATTTTTTTTTGCATTTTTTTTGCATTTTTTTGCATTTTTTTTGCATTTTTTTTGCATTTTTTTTGGATTTTTTTGCATTTTTTTTTGCATTTCTTTTGCATTTTTTTGCATTTTTTTTTTGCATTTTTTTTTGCATTTTTTTGCATTTTTTTGCATTTTTTTTGCATTTTTTTTGCATTTTTTTTGCATTTTTTTTGAATTTTTTTGCATTTTTTTTTGCATTTTTTTGCATTTTTTTTTGCATTTTTTTTTGCATTTTTTTGCATTTTTTTTTGCATTTTTTTGCATTTTTTTTTGCATTTTTTTTGCATTTTTTTGCATTTTTTTTGCATTTTTTTTGCATATTTTTTTACATTTTTTTGCATTTTTTTTTGCATTTTTTTTTGCATTTTTTTTGCATTTTTTTGCATTTTTTTTTGCATTTTTTTTTGCATTTTTTTGCATTTTTTTTGCATTTTTTTGCATTTTTTTTTGCATTTTTTTGCATTTTTTTTGCATTTTTTTGCATTTTTTTTTGCATTTTTTTTGCATTTTTTTGCATTTTTTTTTGCATTTTTTTTGCATTTTTTTGCATTTTTTTTGCATTTTTTTTGCATTTTTTTTGCATTTTTTTTGCATTTTTTTTGCATTTTTTTGCATTTTTTTTGCATTTTTTTTGCATTTTTTTGCATTTTTTTTTGCATTTTTTTTGCATTTTTTTTGCATTTTTTTTACATTTTTTTGCATTTTTTTTGCATTTTTTTTGCATTTTTTTTGCATTTTTTTGCATTTTTTTTTGCATTTTTTTTTGCATTTTTTGCATTTTTTTTTGCATTTTTTTTGCATTTTTTTTTTACATTTTTTTGCATTTTTTTTGCATTTTTTTTGCATTTTTTTTGCATTTTTTTTGCATTTTTTTGCATTTTTTTTGCATTTTTTTGCATTTTTTTTTGCATTTTTTTTTTACATTTTTTTGCATTTTTTTTGCATTTTTTTTGCATTTTTTTTGCATTTTTTTTTTGATTTTTTTGCATTTTTTTTGCATTTTTTTTGCATTTTTTTTGCATTTTTTTGCATTTTTTTTTGCATTTTTTTTGCATTTTTTTTTGCATTTTTTTTTGCATTTTTTTTGCATTTTTTTGCATTTTTTTTTTGCATTTTTTTTGCATTTTTTTTTTACATTTTTTTGCATTTTTTTGCATTTTTTTTTGCATTTTTTTTGCATTTCTTTGCATTTTTTTGCATTTTTTTTGCATTTTTTTGCATTTTTTTTTGCATTTTTTTTTACATTTTTTTGCATTTTTTTTGCATTTTTTTTTGCATTTTTTTTGCATTTTTTTTTGATTTTTTTGCATTTTTTTTGCATTTTTTTTGCATTTTTTTTGCATTTTTTTTGCATTTTTTTGCATTTTTTTTGCATTTTTTTTGCATTTTTTTTGCATTTTTTTTTACATTTTTTTGCATTTTTTTTGCATTTTTTTTTGCATTTTTTTGCATTTTTTTGCATTTTTTTTTGCATTTTTTTTGCATTTTTTTTGCATTTTTTTTGCATTTTTTTTGGATTTTTTTGCATTTTTTTTTGCATTTTTTTTGCATTTTTTTGCATTTTTTTTGCATTTTTTTTTGCATTTTTTTGCATTTTTTTTTGCATTTTTTTTTGCATTTTTTTTGCATTTTTTTGCATTTTTTTTTGCATTTTTTTTTGCATTTTTTTGCATTTTTTTTGCATTTTTTTTGCATTTTTTTGCATTTTTTTTGCATTTTTTTGCATTTTTTTTGCATTTTTTTTGCATTTTTTTGCATTTTTTTTTGCATTTTTTTTGCATTTTTTTTTGCATTTTTTTTGCATTTTTTTTGCATTTTTTTTACATTTTTTTGCATTTTTTTTGCATTTTTTTTTGCATTTTTTTTGCATTTTTTTTGCATTTTTTTTGCATTTTTTTTGCATTTTTTTTGCATTTTTTTTGCATTTTTTTGCATTTTTTTTTGCATTTTTTTTTTACATTTTTTTGCATTTTTTTTTGCATTTTTTTTGCATTTTTTTTGCATTTTTTTGCATTTTTTTTGCATTTTTTTTGCATTTTTTTTGCATTTTTTTGCATTTTTTTTGCATTTTTTTGCATTTTTTTTGCATTTTTTTTGCATTTTTTTGCATTTTTTTGCATTTTTTTTGCATTTTTTTTTGCATTTTTTTTGCATTTTTTTTGCATTTTTTTTTGCATTTTTTTTGCATATTTTTTTACATTTTTTTGCATTTTTTTTGCATTTTTTTTTTGCATTTTTTTTGCATTTTTTTTGCATTTTTTTTGCATTTTTTTTTGCATTTTTTTGCATATTTTTTGCATTTTTTTGCATTTTTTTTTGCATTTTTTTTGCATTTTTTTTGCATTTTTTTGCATTTTTTTGCATTTTTTTTTGCATTTTTTTTGCATTTTTTTGCATTTTTTTTGCATTTTTTTTGCATTTTTTTGCATTTTTTTTGCATTTTTTTTGCATTTTTTTGCATTTTTTTTTGCATTTTTTTTGCATTTTTTTTGCATTTTTTTTACATTTTTTTGCATTTTTTTTGCATTTTTTTTGCATTTTTTTGCATTTTTTTGCATTTTTTTTTGCATTTTTTTTTGCATTTTTTGCATTTTTTTTTGCATTTTTTTTGCATTTTTTTTTTACATTTTTTTGCATTTTTTTTGCATTTTTTTTGCATTTTTTTTGCATTTTTTTTGCATTTTTTTGCATTTTTTTTGCATTTTTTTGCATTTTTTTTGCATTTTTTTTTTACATTTTTTTTGCATTTTTTTTGCATTTTTTTTGCATTTTTTTTGCATTTTTTTTTGATTTTTTTTGCATTTTTTTTGCATTTTTTTTGCATTTTTTTTGCATTTTTTTTGCATTTTTTTGCATTTTTTTTGCATTTTTTTTGCATTTTTTTGCATTTTTTTTGCATTTTTTTTTGCATTTTTTTGCATTTTTTTTTGCATTTTTTTTGCATTTTTTTTTGCATTTTTTTTGCATTTTTTTTGCATTTTTTTGCATTTTTTTTTGCATTTTTTTTGCATTTTTTTGCATTTTTTTTTGCATTTTTTTTGCATTTTTTTGCATTTTTTTTTGCATTTTTTTTGCATTTTTTTTGCATTTTTTTTTGCATTTTTTTTGCATTTTTTTTGAATTTTTTTGCATTTTTTTTTGCATTTTTTTGCTTTTTTTTTTGCATTTTTTTTGCATTTTTTTTTGCATTTTTTTTGCATTTTTTTTTGGATTTTTTTGCATTTTTTTTTGCATTTTTTTTGCATTTTTTTTGCATTTTTTTGCATTTTTTTTTGCATTTTTTTTGCATTTTTTTTGCATTTTTTTTGCATTTTTTTTTGCATTTTTTTGCATTTTTTTTTTGCATTTTTTTTGCATTTTTTTGCATTTTTTTTTGCATTTTTTTTGCATATTTTTTTACATTTTTTTGCATTTTTTTTGCATTTTTTTTTGCATTTTTTTTGCATTTTTTTGCATTTTTTTTTTGCATTTTTTTTTGCATTTTTTTGCATATTTTTTGCATTTTTTTGCATTTTTTTTTTGCATTTTTTTTGCATTTTTTTTGCATTTTTTTGCATTTTTTTTTGCATTTTTTTTGCATTTTTTTGCATTTTTTTTGCATTTTTTTTGCATTTTTTTGCATTTTTTTTTGCATTTTTTTTGCATTTTTTTTGCATTTTTTTTGCATTTTTTTTGCATTTTTTTGCATTTTTTTTGCATTTTTTTGCATTTTTTTGCATTTTTTTTTGCATTTTTTTTGCATTTTTTTTTGCATTTTTTTTACATTTTTTTGCATTTTTTTTTGCATTTTTTTTGCATTTTTTTTGCATTTTTTTGCATTTTTTTTTGCATTTTTTTTGCATTTTTTGCATTTTTTTTTGCATTTTTTTTTGCATTTTTTGCATTTTTTTTGCATTTTTTTTTGCATTTTTTTGCATTTTTTTTTGCATTTTTTTTGCATTTTTTTTTGCATTTTTTTTGCATTTTTTTTGCATTTTTTTGCATTTTTTTTTGCATTTTTTTTGCATTTTTTTTGCATTTTTTTTTGCATTTTTTTTGCATTTTTTTGCATTTTTTTTGCATTTTTTTTGCATTTTTTTTGCATTTTTTTTGCATTTTTTTTGCATTTTTTTTGAATTTTTTTGCATTTTTTTTGCATTTTTTTGCTTTTTTTTTGCATTTTTTTTGCATTTTTTTTTGCATTTTTTTTGCATTTTTTTTTGCATTTTTTTTGCATTTTTTTTGCATTTTTTTTGCATTTTTTTTGCATTTTTTTTGCATTTTTTTTGCATTTTTTTTGCATTTTTTTGCATTTTTTTTGCATTTTTTTTGCATTTTTTTGCATTTTTTGCATTTTTTTTGCATTTTTTTTGCATTTTTTTGCATTTTTTTTTGCATTTTTTTTGCATATTTTTTTACATTTTTTTGCATTTTTTTTGCATTTTTTTTTGCATTTTTTTTGCATTTTTTTGCATTTTTTTTTGCATTTTTTTTTGCATTTTTTTGCATATTTTTTGCATTTTTTTGCATTTTTTTTTGCATTTTTTTTGCATTTTTTTTGCATTTTTTTGCATTTTTTTTTGCATTTTTTTTGCATTTTTTTGCATTTTTTTTGCATTTTTTTTGCATTTTTTTGCATTTTTTTTTGCATTTTTTTTGCATTTTTTTTTGCATTTTTTTTGCATTTTTTTTGCATTTTTTTGCATTTTTTTTGCATTTTTTTTGCATTTTTTTGCATTTTTTTTTGCATTTTTTTTGCATTTTTTTTGCATTTTTTTTACATTTTTTTGCATTTTTTTTGCATTTTTTTTGCATTTTTTTTGCATTTTTTTGCATTTTTTTTTGCATTTTTTTTTGCATTTTTTGCATTTTTTTTGCATTTTTTTTGCATTTTTTTTTTACATTTTTTTGCATTTTTTTTGCATTTTTTTTGCATTTTTTTTGCATTTTTTTTGCATTTTTTTGCATTTTTTTTGCATTTTTTTGCATTTTTTTTTGCATTTTTTTTTTACATTTTTTTGCATTTTTTTTGCATTTTTTTTGCATTTTTTTTGCATTTTTTTTTTATTTTTTTGCATTTTTTTTGCATTTTTTTTGCATTTTTTTTTGCATTTTTTTTGCATTTTTTTGCATTTTTTTTTGCATTTTTTTTGCATTTTTTGCATTTTTTTTTGCATTTTTTTTTGCATTTTTTTGCATTTTTTTTTGCATTTTTTTTGCATTTTTTTTTGCATTTTTTTTGCATTTTTTTTGCATTTTTTTGCATTTTTTTTTGCATTTTTTTTTGCATTTTTTTGCATTTTTTTTTTGCATTTTTTTTGCATTTTTTTGCATTTTTTTTTGCATTTTTTTTGCATTTTTTTTGCATTTTTTTGCATTTTTTTTGGATTTTTTTGCATTTTTTTTGCATTTTTTTTGCATTTTTTTTGCATTTTTTTTGCATTTTTTTTGCATTTTTTTGCATTTTTTTTGCATTTTTTTTGCATTTTTTTTGCATTTTTTTGCATTTTTTTTTGCATTTTTTTTTGCATTTTTTTGCATTTTTTTTGCATTTTTTTTGCATTTTTTTTTTACATTTTTTTGCATTTTTTTTGCATTTTTTTTTGCATTTTTTTTGCATTTTTTTGCATTTTTTTGCATTTTTTTTGCATTTTTTTGCATTTTTTTTGCATTTTTTTTTTACATTTTTTTGCATTTTTTTTTGCATTTTTTTTTTACATTTTTTTGCATTTTTTTTGCATTTTTTTTGCATTTTTTTTGCATTTTTTTTTGATTTTTTTGCATTTTTTTTGCATTTTTTTGCATTTTTTTTGCATTTTTTTTGCATTTTTTTGCATTTTTTTTTGCATTTTTTTTTGCATTTTTTGCATTTTTTTTTGCATTTTTTTTTGCATTTTTTTGCATTTTTTTTTGCATTTTTTTTGCATTTTTTTTTGCATTTTTTTTGCATTTTTTTTGCATTTTTTTGCATTTTTTTTTGCATTTTTTTTGCATTTTTTTGCATTTTTTTTTGCATTTTTTTTGCATTTTTTTGCATTTTTTTTTGCATTTTTTTTGCATTTTTTTTGCATTTTTTTTTGCATTTTTTTTTGCATTTTTTTTGAATTTTTTTGCATTTTTTTTTGCATTTTTTTGCTTTTTTTTTTGCATTTTTTTTGCATTTTTTTTTGCATTTTTTTTGCATTTTTTTTTGGATTTTTTTGCATTTTTTTTTGCATTTTTTTTGCATTTTTTTTGCATTTTTTTGCATTTTTTTTTGCATTTTTTTGCATTTTTTTTGCATTTTTTTTGCATTTTTTTTTGCATTTTTTTGCATTTTTTTTTTGCATTTTTTTTGCATTTTTTTGCATTTTTTTTTGCATTTTTTTTGCATATTTTTTTACATTTTTTTGCATTTTTTTTGCATTTTTTTTTGCATTTTTTTTGCATTTTTTTGCATTTTTTTTTGCATTTTTTTTTGCATTTTTTTGCATATTTTTTGCATTTTTTTGCATTTTTTTTTGCATTTTTTTTGCATTTTTTTTGCATTTTTTTGCATTTTTTTTTGCATTTTTTTTGCATTTTTTTGCATTTTTTTTGCATTTTTTTTGCATTTTTTTGCATTTTTTTTTGCATTTTTTTTGCATTTTTTTTTGCATTTTTTTTGCATTTTTTTTGCATTTTTTTGCATTTTTTTTGCATTTTTTTTGCATTTTTTTGCATTTTTTTTTGCATTTTTTTTGCATTTTTTTTGCATTTTTTTTACATTTTTTTGCATTTTTTTTGCATTTTTTTTGCATTTTTTTTGCATTTTTTTGCATTTTTTTTTGCATTTTTTTTTGCATTTTTTGCATTTTTTTTTGCATTTTTTTTGCATTTTTTTTTTACATTTTTTTGCATTTTTTTTGCATTTTTTTTGCATTTTTTTGCATTTTTTTTGCATTTTTTTGCATTTTTTTTGCATTTTTTTGCATTTTTTTTTGCATTTTTTTTTACATTTTTTTGCATTTTTTTGCATTTTTTTTGCATTTTTTTTGCATTTTTTTTTGATTTTTTTGCATTTTTTTTGCATTTTTTTTGCATTTTTTTTGCATTTTTTTTGCATTTTTTTGCATTTTTTTTTGCATTTTTTTTGCATTTTTTGCATTTTTTTTTGCATTTTTTTTTGCATTTTTTTGCATTTTTTTTTTGCATTTTTTTTGCATTTTTTTTTGCATTTTTTTTGCATTTTTTTTGCATTTTTTTGCATTTTTTTTTGCATTTTTTTTGCATTTTTTTGCATTTTTTTTTTGCATTTTTTTTGCATTTTTTTGCATTTTTTTTTGCATTTTTTTTGCATTTTTTTTGCATTTTTTTTGCATTTTTTTTTGGATTTTTTTGCATTTTTTTTGCATTTTTTTTGCATTTTTTTTGCATTTTTTTTGCATTTTTTTTGCATTTTTTTGCATTTTTTTTGCATTTTTTTGCATTTTTTTTGCATTTTTTTGCATTTTTTTTTGCATTTTTTTTTGCATTTTTTTGCATTTTTTTTGCATTTTTTTTGCATTTTTTTTTTACATTTTTTTGCATTTTTTTTGCATTTTTTTTTGCATTTTTTTTGCATTTTTTTGCATTTTTTTGCATTTTTTTTGCATTTTTTTGCATTTTTTTTTGCATTTTTTTTTTACATTTTTTTGCATTTTTTTTTGCATTTTTTTGCATTTTTTTGCATTTTTTTTTTGCATTTTTTTTGCATTTTTTTTGCATTTTTTTTGCATTTTTTTTGGATTTTTTTGCATTTTTTTTTCCATTTTTTTTGCATTTTTTTGCATTTTTTTTTGCATTTTTTTTGCATTTTTTGCATTTTTTTTTGCATTTTTTTTTGCATTTTTTTTTGCATTTTTTTGCATTTTTTTTGCATTTTTTTTGCATTTTTTTTGCATTTTTTTTGCATTTTTTTGCATTTTTTTTGCATTTTTTTTGCATTTTTTTGCATTTTTTTTGCATTTTTTTTTGCATTTTTTTTGCATTTTTTTTGCATTTTTTTTGCATTTTTTTGCATTTTTTTTGCATTTTTTTTTACATTTTTTTGCATTTTTTTTGCATTTTTTTTGCATTTTTTTTGCATTTTTTTGCATTTTTTTTTGCATTTTTTTTGCATTTTTTTTGCATTTTTTTGCATTTTTTTTGCATTTTTTTGCATTTTTTTGCATTTTTTTTGCATTTTTTTTTACATTTTTTTGCATTTTTTTTGCATTTTTTTTTGCATTTTTTTTGCATTTTTTTGCATTTTTTTTGCATTTTTTTTGCATTTTTTTTGCATTTTTTTTGGATTTTTTTGCATTTTTTTTGCATTTCTTTTGCATTTTTTTGCATTTTTTTTTGCATTTTTTTTTGCATTTTTTTGCATTTTTTTGCATTTTTTTGCATTTTTTTTTGCATTTTTTTTGCATTTTTTTTGAATTTTTTTGCATTTTTTTTTGCATTTTTTTGCATTTTTTTTTGCATTTTTTTTGCATTTTTTTTTGCATTTTTTTTGCATTTTTTTTTGGATTTTTTTGCATTTTTTTTTGCATTTTTTTTGCATTTTTTTTGCATTTTTTTTGCATTTTTTTTTGCATTTTTTTGCATTTTTTTTGCATTTTTTTGCATTTTTTTTTGCATTTTTTTGCATTTTTTTTTGCATTTTTTTTGCATTTTTTTGCATTTTTTTTTGCATTTTTTTTGCATATTTTTTTACATTTTTTTGCATTTTTTTTGCATTTTTTTTTGCATTTTTTTTGCATTTTTTTGCATTTTTTTTTTGCATTTTTTTGCATTTTTTTGCATTTTTTTTTGCATTTTTTTTTACATTTTTTTGCATTTTTTTGCATTTTTTTTTGCATTTTTTTTGCATTTTTTTTTGGATTTTTTTGCATTTTTTTTTGCATTTTTTTTGCATTTTTTTTTGCATTTTTTTTGCATTTTTTTGCATTTTTTTTTGCATTTTTTTTGCATTTTTTTTGCATTTTTTTTTACATTTTTTTGCATTTTTTTGCATTTTTTTTTGCATTTTTTTTGCATTTTTTTGCATTTTTTTTGCATTTTTTTGGGATTTTTTTGCATTTTTTTTTGCATTTTTTTTGCATTTTTTTGCATTTTTTTTTGCATTTTTTTTGCATTTTTTTTGCATTTTTTTTGCATTTTTTTGCATTTTTTTTTGCATTTTTTTTGCATTTTTTTTGCATTTTTTTTGCATTTTTTTGCATTTTTTTTGCATTTTTTTTGCATTTTTTTGCATTTTTTTTTGCATTTTTTTTGCATTTTTTTTTGCATTTTTTTTGCATTTTTTTTGCATTTTTTTTTACATTTTTTTGCATTTTTTTTGCATTTTTTTTTGCATTTTTTTTGCATTTTTTTGCATTTTTTTTTTGCATTTTTTTTGCATTTTTTTTGCATTTTTTTTGCATTTTTATTGCATTTTTTTTGGATTTTTTTGCATTTTTTTTTGCATTTTTTTTGCATTTTTTTGCATTTTTTTTTGCATTTTTTTTGCATTTTTTTGCATTTTTTTTTGCATTTTTTTTTGCATTTTTTTTGCATTTTTTTGCATTTTTTTTTGCATTTTTTTTTGCATTTTTTTGCATTTTTTTTGCATTTTTTTTGCATTTTTTTTGCATTTTTTTTGCATTTTTTTGCATTTTTTTTTGCATTTTTTTTGCATTTTTTTGCATTTTTTTTGCATTTTTTTTTACATTTTTTTGCATTTTTTTTGCATTTTTTTTTGCATTTTTTTTTGCATTTTTTTTGCATTTTTTTGCATTTTTTTTTGCATTTTTTTTGCATTTTTTTGCATTTTTTTTGCATTTTTTTGCATTTTTTTGCATTTTTTTTTGCATTTTTTTTGCATTTTTTGCATTTTTTTTTGCATTTTTTTTGCATTTTTTTTTGCATTTTTTTTGCATTTTTTTTGCATTTTTTTTGCATTTTTTTTGCATTTTTTTTGCATTTTTTTGCATTTTTTTTTGCATTTTTTTTGCATTTTTTTGCATTTTTTTTTGCATTTTTTTTGCATTTTTTTTTACATTTTTTTGCATTTTTTTTGCATATTTTTTTTGCATTTTTTTGCATTTTTTTTTGCATTTTTTTGCATTTTTTTGCATTTTTTTTTGCATTTTTTTTGCATTTTTTTTTTACATTTTTTTGCATTTTTTTTGCATTTTTTTTGCATTTTTTTTGCATTTTTTTGCATTTTTTTTGCATTTTTTTTGCATTTTTTTGCATTTTTTTTTGCATTTTTTTTGCATTTTTTTTTGCATTTTTTTTGCATTTTTTTTTGGATTTTTTTGCATTTTTTTTGCATTTTTTTTGCATTTTTTTGCATTTTTTTTTGCATTTTTTTTTACATTTTTTTGCATTTTTTTTTGCATTTTTTTTGCATTTTTTTTGCATTTTTTTTGCATTTTTTTGCATTTTTTTTTGCATTTTTTTTGCATTTTTTTTGCATTTTTTTGCATTTTTTTTTGCATTTTTTTTGCATTTTTTTTTGCATTTTTTTGCATTTTTTTTGCATTTTTTTTGCATTTTTTTTGCATTTTTTTTTGCATTTTTTTGCATTTTTTTTGCATTTTTTTGCATTTTTTTTTGCATTTTTTTTTGCATTTTTTTGCATTTTTTTTTGCATTTTTTTTGCATTTTTTTTTTACATTTTTTTGCATTTTTTTTGCATTTTTTTTTGCATTTTTTTTGCATTTTTTTGCATTTTTTTGCATTTTTTTTGCATTTTTTTGCATTTTTTTTTGCATTTTTTTTTTACATTTATTTGCATTTTTTTTGCATTTTTTTTTGCATTTTTTTTGCATTTTTTTTTTGATTTTTTTGCATTTTTTTTGCATTTTTTTTGCATTTTTTTTGCATTTTTTTTGCATTTTTTTGCATTTTTTTTTGCATTTTTTTTGCATTTTTTTTGCATTTTTTTTTACATTTTTTTGCATTTTTTTTGCATTTTTTTTTGCATTTTTTTTGCATTTTTTTGCATTTTTTTTTTGCATTTTTTTGCATTTTTTTTGCATTTTTTTTGCATTTTTTTTGCATTTTTTTTGGATTTTTTTGCATTTTTTTTTGCATTTTTTTTGCATTTTTTTGCATTTTTTTTTGCATTTTTTTTGCATTTTTTGCATTTTTTTTTGCATTTTTTTTTGCATTTTTTTTGCATTTTTTGCATTTTTTTTTGCATTTTTTTTTGCATTTTTTTGCATTTTTTTGCATTTTTTTTTGCATTTTTTTTGCATTTTTTTGCATTTTTTTTGCATTTTTTTTGCATTTTTTTGCATTTTTTTTGCATTTTTTTTGCATTTTTTTGCATTTTTTTTGCATTTTTTTTGCATTTTTTTGCATATTTTTTTTGCATTTTTTTTGCATTTTTTTTTGCATTTTTTTAGCATTTTTTTTTGGATTTTTTTGCATTTTTTTTGCATTTTTTTTGGATTTTTTTGCATTTTTTTTGCATTTTTTTTTGCATTTTTTTGCATTTTTTTGCATTTTTTTTTGCATTTTTTTTGCATTTTTTTTTGCATTTTTTTTGCATTTTTTTGCATTTTTTTTGCATTTTTTTTGGATTTTTTTGCATTTTTTTTGCATTTTTTTTGCATTTTTTTTGCATTTTTTTTTGCATTTTTTTTGCATTTTTTTGCATTTTTTTTTGCATTTTTTTGCATTTTTTTTGCATTTTTTTGCATTTTTTTTGGATTTTTTTGCATTTTTTTTTGCATTTTTTTTGCATTTTTTTGCTTTTTTTTTTGCATTTTTTTTTGCATTTTTTTGCATTTTTTTTGCATTTTTTTTGCATTTTTTTTTGCATTTTTTTTTGCATTTTTTTGCATTTTTTTTTGCATTTTTTTTGCATTTTTTTGCATTTTTTTTGCATTTTTTTTGCATTTTTTTGCATTTTTTTTTGCATTTTTTTTGCATTTTTTTTGCATTTTTTTTTGCATTTTTTTTGCATTTTTTTTTGGATTTTTTTGCATTTTTTTTGCATTTTTTTTGCATTTTTTTGCATTTTTTTTTGCATTTTTTTTTTACATTTTTTTGCATTTTTTTTTGCATTTTTTTTGCATTTTTTGCATTTTTTTTTTACATTTTTTTGCATTTTTTTTGCATATTTTTTTTGCATTTTTTTGCATTTTTTTTTGCATTTTTTTTGCATTTTTTTGCATTTTTTTTTGCATTTTTTTTGCATTTTTTTTTACATTTTTTTGCATTTTTTTTGCATTTTTTTTGCATTTTTTTTGCATTTTTTTTGCATTTTTTTGCATTTTTTTTTGCATTTTTTTTGCATTTTTTTGCATTTTTTTTGCATTTTTTTTGCATTTTTTTTTGCATTTTTTTTGCATTTTTTTTTGGATTTTTTTGCATTTTTTTTTTGCATTTTTTTTGCATTTTTTTTTGCATTTTTTTAGCATTTTTTTTTGGATTTTTTTGCATTTTTTTTGCATTTTTTTTGGATTTTTTTGCATTTTTTTTGCATTTTTTTTTGCATTTTTTTGCATTTTTTTGCATTTTTTTTTGCATTTTTTTTGCATTTTTTTTTGCATTTTTTTTGCATTTTTTTGCATTTTTTTTGCATTTTTTTTGGATTTTTTTGCATTTTTTTTGCATTTTTTTTGCATTTTTTTTGCATTTTTTTTTGCATTTTTTTTGCATTTTTTTGCATTTTTTTTTGCATTTTTTTGCATTTTTTTTGCATTTTTTTGCATTTTTTTTGGATTTTTTTGCATTTTTTTTTGCATTTTTTTTGCATTTTTTTGCTTTTTTTTTTGCATTTTTTTTTGCATTTTTTTGCATTTTTTTTGCATTTTTTTTGCATTTTTTTTTGCATTTTTTTTGCATTTTTTTGCATTTTTTTTTGCATTTTTTTTGCATTTTTTTGCATTTTTTTTGCATTTTTTTTGCATTTTTTTGCATTTTTTTTTGCATTTTTTTTGCATTTTTTTTGCATTTTTTTTTGCATTTTTTTTGCATTTTTTTTTGGATTTTTTTGCATTTTTTTTGCATTTTTTTTGCATTTTTTTGCATTTTTTTTTGCATTTTTTTTTTACATTTTTTTGCATTTTTTTTTGCATTTTTTTTGCATTTTTTGCATTTTTTTTTTACATTTTTTTGCATTTTTTTTGCATATTTTTTTTGCATTTTTTTGCATTTTTTTTTGCATTTTTTTTGCATTTTTTTGCATTTTTTTTTGCATTTTTTTTGCATTTTTTTTTACATTTTTTTGCATTTTTTTTGCATTTTTTTTGCATTTTTTTTGCATTTTTTTTGCATTTTTTTGCATTTTTTTTTGCATTTTTTTTGCATTTTTTTGCATTTTTTTTGCATTTTTTTTGCATTTTTTTTTGCATTTTTTTTGCATTTTTTTTTGGATTTTTTTGCATTTTTTTTTTGCATTTTTTTTGGATTTTTTTGCATTTTTTTTGCATTTTTTTTTGCATTTTTTTTGCATTTTTTTTTGGATTTTTTTGCATTTTTTTCCCATTTTTTTTGCATTTTTTTGCATTTTTTTTTGCATTTTTTTTTACATTTTTTTGCATTTTTTTTTGCATTTTTTTTTGCAATTTTTTTGCATTTTTTTGCATTTTTTTTGCATTTTTTTTGCATTTTTTTGCATTTTTTTGCTTTTTTTTTGCATTTTTTTTGCATTTTTTTGCATTTTTTTTGCATTTTTTTTTACATTTTTTTGCATTTTTTTTGCATTTTTTTTTGCATTTTTTTTGCATTTTTTTGCATTTTTTTTGCATTTTTTTTGGATTTTTTTGCATTTTTTTTGCATTTTTTTTGCATTTTTTTTGCATTTTTTTTTGCATTTTTTTTGCATTTTTTTGCATTTTTTTTTGCATTTTTTTGCATTTTTTTTGCATTTTTTTGCATTTTTTTTGGATTTTTTTGCATTTTTTTTTGCATTTTTTTTGCATTTTTTTGCTTTTTTTTTTGCATTTTTTTTTGCATTTTTTTGCATTTTTTTTGCATTTTTTTTGCATTTTTTTTTGCATTTTTTTTGCATTTTTTTGCATTTTTTTTTGCATTTTTTTTGCATTTTTTTGCATTTTTTTTGCATTTTTTTTGCATTTTTTTGCATTTTTTTTTGCATTTTTTTTGCATTTTTTTTGCATTTTTTTTTGCATTTTTTTTGCATTTTTTTTTGGATTTTTTTGCATTTTTTTTGCATTTTTTTTGCATTTTTTTGCATTTTTTTTTGCATTTTTTTTTTACATTTTTTTGCATTTTTTTTTGCATTTTTTTTGCATTTTTTGCATTTTTTTTTTACATTTTTTTGCATTTTTTTTGCATATTTTTTTTGCATTTTTTTGCATTTTTTTTTGCATTTTTTTTGCATTTTTTTTGCATTTTTTTTTGCATTTTTTTTGCATTTTTTTTTACATTTTTTTGCATTTTTTTTGCATTTTTTTTGCATTTTTTTTGCATTTTTTTTGCATTTTTTTGCATTTTTTTTTGCATTTTTTTTGCATTTTTTTGCATTTTTTTTGCATTTTTTTTGCATTTTTTTTTGCATTTTTTTTGCATTTTTTTTTGGATTTTTTTGCATTTTTTTTTTGCATTTTTTTTGCATTTTTTTTTGCATTTTTTTAGCATTTTTTTGCATTTTTTTTGCATTTTTTTTTGCATTTTTTTGCATTTTTTTGCATTTTTTTTTGCATTTTTTTTGCATTTTTTTTTGCATTTTTTTTGCATTTTTTTGCATTTTTTTTGCATTTTTTTTGGATTTTTTTGCATTTTTTTTGCATTTTTTTTGCATTTTTTTTGCATTTTTTTTTGCATTTTTTTTGCATTTTTTTGCATTTTTTTTTGCATTTTTTTGCATTTTTTTTGCATTTTTTTGCATTTTTTTTGGATTTTTTTGCATTTTTTTTTGCATTTTTTTTGCATTTTTTTGCTTTTTTTTTTGCATTTTTTTTTGCATTTTTTTGCATTTTTTTTGCATTTTTTTTGCATTTTTTTTTGCATTTTTTTTGCATTTTTTTGCATTTTTTTTTGCATTTTTTTTGCATTTTTTTGCATTTTTTTTGCATTTTTTTTGCATTTTTTTGCATTTTTTTTTGCATTTTTTTTGCATTTTTTTTGCATTTTTTTTTGCATTTTTTTTGCATTTTTTTTTGGATTTTTTTGCATTTTTTTTGCATTTTTTTTGCATTTTTTTGCATTTTTTTTTGCATTTTTTTTTTACATTTTTTTGCATTTTTTTTTGCATTTTTTTTGCATTTTTTGCATTTTTTTTTTACATTTTTTTGCATTTTTTTTGCATATTTTTTTTGCATTTTTTTGCATTTTTTTTTGCATTTTTTTTGCATTTTTTTGCATTTTTTTTTGCATTTTTTTTGCATTTTTTTTTACATTTTTTTGCATTTTTTTTGCATTTTTTTTGCATTTTTTTTGCATTTTTTTTGCATTTTTTTGCATTTTTTTTTGCATTTTTTTTGCATTTTTTTGCATTTTTTTTGCATTTTTTTTGCATTTTTTTTTGCATTTTTTTTGCATTTTTTTTTGGATTTTTTTGCATTTTTTTTTTGCATTTTTTTTGGATTTTTTTGCATTTTTTTTGCATTTTTTTTTGCATTTTTTTTGCATTTTTTTTTGGATTTTTTTGCATTTTTTTCCCATTTTTTTTGCATTTTTTTGCATTTTTTTTTGCATTTTTTTTTACATTTTTTTGCATTTTTTTTTGCATTTTTTTTTGCAATTTTTTTGCATTTTTTTGCATTTTTTTTGCATTTTTTTTGCATTTTTTTGCATTTTTTTGCTTTTTTTTTGCATTTTTTTTGCATTTTTTTGCATTTTTTTTGCATTTTTTTTTACATTTTTTTGCATTTTTTTTGCATTTTTTTTTGTATTTTTTTTGCATTTTTTTGCATTTTTTTTTGCATTTTTTTTGCATTTTTTTTTGCATTTTTTTTGCATTTTTTTTGGATTTTTTTGCATTTTTTTTTGCATTTTTTTTGCATTTTTTTGCATTTTTTTTTGCATTTTTTTTTGCATTTTTTTGCATTTTTTTTGCATTTTTTTTGCATTTTTTTTGCATTTTTTTTGCATTTTTTGCATTTTTTTTTGCATTTTTTTTGCATTTTTTTGCATTTTTTTTTGCATTTTTTTTGCATTTTTTTGCATTTTTTTTTGCATTTTTTTTGCATTTTTTTTGCATTTTTTTTGCATTTTTTTTGCATTTTTTTTTGGATTTTTTTGCATTTTTTTTCATTTTTTTTTGCTTTTTTTTTGCATTTTTTTTTGCATTTTTTTGCATTTTTTTTTGCATTTTTTTTGCATTTTTTTTTGGATTTTTTTGCATTTTTTTTTGCATTTTTTTTGCATTTTTTTTTTGCATTTTTTTGCATTTTTTTTGCATTTTTTTTGCATTTTTTTTGCATTTTTTTTGCATTTTTTTTGCATTTTTTTGCATTTTTTTTGCATTTTTTTTGCATTTTTTTGCATTTTTTTTTGCATTTTTTTTGCATTTTTTTTTACATTTTTTTGCATTTTTTTGCATTTTTTTTTGCATTTTTTTTGCATTTTTTTGCATTTTTTTTGCATTTTTTTTGCATTTTTTTGCATTTTTTTTGCATTTTTTTGCATTTTTTTTTGCATTTTTTTTGCATTTTTTTGCATTTTTTTTTGCATTTTTTTTGCATTTTTTTGCATTTTTTTTTGCATTTTTTTGCATTTTTTTGCATTTTTTTTTTGCATTTTTTTTGCATTTTTTTTTACATTTTTTTGCATTTTTTTGCATATTTTTTTTGCATTTTTTTGCATTTTTTTTGCATTTTTTTGCATTTTTTTTGGATTTTTTTGCATTTTTTTTTGCATTTTTTTTGCATTTTTTTGCATTTTTTTTTGCATTTTTTTTGCATTTTTTTTGCATTTTTTTTTGGGATTTTTTTGCATTTTTTTTTGCATTTTTTTTGCATTTTTTTGCATTTTTTTTTGCATTTTTTTTTGCATTTTTTTGCATTTTTTTTGCATTTTTTTTGCATTTTTTTTGCATTTTTTTTGCATTTTTTGCATTTTTTTTTGCATTTTTTTTGCATTTTTTCGCATTTTTTTTTGCATTTTTTTTGCATTTTTTTGCATTTTTTTTTGCATTTTTTTTGCATTTTTTTTGCATTTTTTTTGCATTTTTTTTTGGATTTTTTTGCATTTTTTTGCATTTTTTTTTGCTTTTTTTTTGCATTTTTTTTTTGCATTTTTTTTGCATTTTTTTTGCATTTTTTTTGCATTTTTTTTTGGATTTTTTTGCATTTTTTTGCATTTTTTTTTGCTTTTTTTTTGCATTTTTTTTGCATTTTTTTTTGCATTTTTTTTTTGCATTTTTTTTGCATTTTTTTTTGGATTTTTTTGCATTTTTTTGCATTTTTTTTTGCTTTTTTTTGGCATTTTTTTTTGCATTTTTTTTGCATTTTTTTTGCATTTTTTTGCATTTTTTTTTGCATTTTTTTTGCATTTTTTTGCATTTTTTTTTGCATTTTTTTTTGCATTTTTTTGCATTTTTTTTTGCATTTTTTTTGCATTTTTTTTGCATTTTTTTGCATTTTTTTTTGGATTTTTTTGCTTTTTTTTTTTTGCATTTTTTGCATTTTTTTTGCATTTTTTTGCATTTTTTTTGCATTTTTTTTGCATTTTTTTTGCATTTTTTTGCATTTTTTTTTGCATTTTTTTTGCATTTTTTTGCATTTTTTTTTGCATTTTTTTTGCATTTTTTTTTACATTTTTTTGCATTTTTTTTGCATTTTTTTTTGCATTTTTTTTGCATTTTTTTGCATTTTTTTTGCATTTTTTTTGCATTTTTTGCATTTTTTTTTGCATTTTTTTTGCATTTTTTTGCATTTTTTTTTGCATTTTTTTGCATTTTTTTGCATTTTTTTTTGCATTTTTTTTGCATTTTTTTTTACATTTTTTTGCATTTTTTTTGCATATTTTTTTTGCATTTTTTTGCATTTTTTTTGCATTTTTTTTGCATTTTTTTGCATTTTTTTTTGCATTTTTTTTTGCATTTTTTTTTACATTTTTTTGCATTTTTTTTTGCATTTTTTTTGCATTTTTTTGCATTTTTTTTTTGCATTTTTTTTTGGATTTTTTTGCATTTTTTTTGCATTTTTTTTGCATTTTTTTGCATTTTTTTGCATTTTTTTTGGATTTTTTTGCAATTTTTTTTGCATTTTTTTTGCATTTTTTTTGCATTTTTTTTGCATTTTTTTGCATTTTTTTTTTGCATTTTTTTTTGGATTTTTTTGCATTTTTTTGCATTTTTTTTGCATTTTTTTTTGCATTTTTTTGCATTTTTTTTGCATTTTTTTTGCATTTTTTTTGGATTTTTTTGCATTTTTTTTTGCATTTTTTTTTGCATTTTTTGCATTTTTTTTTGCATTTTTTTTGCATTTTTTTTTGCATTTTTTTTGCATTTTTTTTGCATTTTTTTTGCATTTTTTTTGGATTTTTTTGCATTTTTTTTTGCATTTTTTTTGCATTTTTTTTGCATTTTTTTTGCATTTTTTTTGCATTTTTTTGCATTTTTTTGCATTTTTTTTTGCATTTTTTTTGCATTTTTTTTGCATTTTTTTTTGCATTTTTTTTTGCATTTTTTTTGCATTTTTTTGCATTTTTTTTTGCATTTTTTTTTGCATTTTTTGCATTTTTTTTTGCATTTTTTTTGCATTTTTTTTTACATTTTTTTGCATTTTTTTGCATATTTTTTTTGCATTTTTTTGCATTTTTTTTTGCATTTTTTTGCATTTTTTTTTGCATTTTTTTGCATTTTTTTGCATTTTTTTTTGCATTTTTTTTGCATTTTTTTTTTTACATTTTTTTGCATTTTTTTTGCATTTTTTTTGCATTTTTTTTGGATTTTTTTGCATTTTTTTTTGCATTTTTTTTTGCATTTTTTTTGCATTTTTTTTGCATTTTTTTTGCATTTTTTTTGCATTTTTTTTGCATTTTTTTGCATTTTTTTTTGCATTTTTTTTGCATTTTTTTGCATTTTTTTTTGCATTTTTTTTGCATTTTTTTTTACATTTTTTTGCATTTTTTTTGCATATTTTTTTTGCATTTTTTTGCATTTTTTTTTGCATTTTTTTGCATTTTTTTGCATTTTTTTTTGCATTTTTTTTGCATTTTTTTTTTACATTTTTTTGCATTTTTTTTGCATTTTTTTTGCATTTTTTTTGCATTTTTTTGCATTTTTTTTGCATTTTTTTTGCATTTTTTTGCATATTTTTTTTGCATTTTTTTTGCATTTTTTTTTGCATTTTTTTAGCATTTTTTTTTGGATTTTTTTGCATTTTTTTTGCATTTTTTTTGGATTTTTTTGCATTTTTTTTGCATTTTTTTTTGCATTTTTTTGCATTTTTTTGCATTTTTTTTTGCATTTTTTTTGCATTTTTTTTTGCATTTTTTTTGCATTTTTTTGCATTTTTTTTGCATTTTTTTTGGATTTTTTTGCATTTTTTTTGCATTTTTTTTGCATTTTTTTTGCATTTTTTTTTGCATTTTTTTTGCATTTTTTTGCATTTTTTTTTGCATTTTTTTGCATTTTTTTTGCATTTTTTTGCATTTTTTTTGGATTTTTTTGCATTTTTTTTTGCATTTTTTTTGCATTTTTTTGCTTTTTTTTTTGCATTTTTTTTTGCATTTTTTTGCATTTTTTTTGCATTTTTTTTGCATTTTTTTTGCATTTTTTTTTGCATTTTTTTTTGCATTTTTTTTGCATTTTTTTGCATTTTTTTTTGCATTTTTTTTTTACATTTTTTTGCATTTTTTTTTGCATTTTTTTTGCATTTTTTTTTACATTTTTTTGCATTTTTTTGCATATTTTTTTTGCATTTTTTTGCATTTTTTTTTGCATTTTTTTGCATTTTTTTTTGCATTTTTTTGCATTTTTTTGCATTTTTTTTTGCATTTTTTTTGCATTTTTTTTTTTACATTTTTTTGCATTTTTTTTGCATTTTTTTTGCATTTTTTTTGGATTTTTTTGCATTTTTTTTTGCATTTTTTTTTGCATTTTTTTTGCATTTTTTTTGCATTTTTTTTGCATTTTTTTTGCATTTTTTTTGCATTTTTTTGCATTTTTTTTGCATTTTTTTTGCATTTTTTTGCATTTTTTTTTGCATTTTTTTTGCATTTTTTTTTACATTTTTTTGCATTTTTTTTGCATATTTTTTTTGCATTTTTTTGCATTTTTTTTTGCATTTTTTTGCATTTTTTTGCATTTTTTTTTGCATTTTTTTTGCATTTTTTTTTTACATTTTTTTGCATTTTTTTTGCATTTTTTTTGCATTTTTTTTGCATTTTTTTGCATTTTTTTTGCATTTTTTTTGCATTTTTTTGCATATTTTTTTTGCATTTTTTTTGCATTTTTTTTTGCATTTTTTTAGCATTTTTTTTTGGATTTTTTTGCATTTTTTTTGCATTTTTTTTGGATTTTTTTGCATTTTTTTTGCATTTTTTTTTGCATTTTTTTGCATTTTTTTGCATTTTTTTTGCATTTTTTTTGCATTTTTTTGCATTTTTTTTGGATTTTTTTGCATTTTTTTTTGCATTTTTTTTGCATTTTTTTGCATTTTTTTTTGCATTTTTTTTGCATTTTTTTTGCATTTTTTTTTTGGATTTTTTTGCATTTTTTTTTGCATTTTTTTTGCATTTTTTTGCATTTTTTTTGCATTTTTTTTTGCATTTTTTTGCATTTTTTTTGCATTTTTTTTGCATTTTTTTTGCATTTTTTTTGCATTTTTTGCATTTTTTTTTGCATTTTTTTTGCATTTTTTTGCATTTTTTTTTGCATTTTTTTTGCATTTTTTTGCATTTTTTTTTGCATTTTTTTTGCATTTTTTTTGCATTTTTTTTGCATTTTTTTTTGGATTTTTTTGCATTTTTTTGCATTTTTTTTTGCTTTTTTTTTGCATTTTTTTTTTGCATTTTTTTTGCATTTTTTTTGCATTTTTTTTGCATTTTTTTTTGGATTTTTTTGCATTTTTTTGCATTTTTTTTTGCTTTTTTTTTGCATTTTTTTTTGCATTTTTTTTGCATTTTTTTTGCATTTTTTTGCATTTTTTTTTGGATTTTTTTGCTTTTTTTTTTTTGCATTTTTTGCATTTTTTTTGCATTTTTTTGCATTTTTTTTGCATTTTTTTTGCATTTTTTTTGCATTTTTTTTGCATTTTTTTTGCATTTTTTTGCATTTTTTTTGCATTTTTTTTGCATTTTTTTGCATTTTTTTTGCATTTTTTTTGCATTTTTTGCATTTTTTTTTGCATTTTTTTTTACATTTTTTTGCATTTTTTTGCATTTTTTTTTGCATTTTTTTTGCATTTTTTTGCATTTTTTTTTGCATTTTTTTTTGCATTTTTTTTGCATTTTTTTGCATTTTTTTTTGCATTTTTTTGCATTTTTTTGCATTTTTTTTTGCATTTTTTTTGCATTTTTTTTTACATTTTTTTGCATTTTTTTTGCATATTTTTTTTGCATTTTTTTGCATTTTTTTTGCATTTTTTTGCATTTTTTTGCATTTTTTTTTGCATTTTTTTTTGCATTTTTTTTTACATTTTTTTTGCATTTTTTTTGCATTTTTTTTTGCATTTTTTTTGCATTTTTTTGCATTTTTTTTTGCATTTTTTTTGCATTTTTTTGCATTTTTTTTTTGCATTTTTTTTTGGATTTTTTTGCATTTTTTTGGCATTTTTTTTGCATTTTTTTTGCATTTTTTTGCATTTTTTTTGCATTTTTTTTGTATGTTTTTTTGGATTTTTTTGCATTTTTTTTTGCATTTTTTTTTGCATTTTTTTTTGCATTTTTTTTGCATTTTTTTGCATTTTTTTTTTGCATTTTTTTTTGCATTTTTTTTGCATTTTTTTGCATTTTTTTTTGCATTTTTTTGCATTTTTTTGCATTTTTTTTTGCATTTTTTTTGCATTTTTTTTTACATTTTTTTGCATTTTTTTTGCATATTTTTTTTGCATTTTTTTGCATTTTTTTTGCATTTTTTTTGCATTTTTTTGCATTTTTTTTTGCATTTTTTTTTGCATTTTTTTTTACATTTTTTTGCATTTTTTTTGCATTTTTTTTTGCATTTTTTTTGCATTTTTTTGCATTTTTTTTTGCATTTTTTTTGCATTTTTTTGCATTTTTTTTTTGCATTTTTTTTTGGATTTTTTTGCATTTTTTTTGCATTTTTTTTGCATTTTTTTTGCATTTTTTTGCATTTTTTTTTGCATTTTTTTTGTATGTTTTTTTGGATTTTTTTGTTTTTTGCATTTTTTTTTGCATTTTTTTTTGCATTTTTTTGCATTTTTTTGCATTTTTTTTTGCATTTTTTTTGCATTTTTTTTTGCATTTTTTT